>PVKU01001044.1:202189-216080 GCA_004027475.1 Anoura caudifer | reverse complement strand
AGCGGACAATAATGGACCTTCTGTTTTGCTCTGTAACAATAAGAGCAAAAAGGGAAGTGTATGGCCAGATGCTAAAGAAGCACTTCAGATAAGGAGGCGAGTGCATGTGACGGTTGTAGGGAAAGAGCTGTCACGATGTGCAGCGTGGACCTTTGTCAGTACATCCACAACCCTTGGCAAAATGTTTTCACAAAACCTTCCTTCCAGAAATGGAATTAAAAATGGGATGGTAGCATATGGCCGTGTAAATTGTAAATATATCCGAAAGTCTTCAACAGTGCCAGTGTGGATGGGCTGATGAAGAAGCCAACTGGGAAAGGTGTACTGGTAAGTCGGCTACCTCACAGCACCCAGGCTGCCCAGAAATTCCAGCGCTGTTTTCTGAATATCAAAAGGAAAAATATGATCATAATATAATTTAAGCTTTCAGATTTACAGACAAGATTTTATCTTAACTATCACAAGATGCACTGGGAGACTTCAGTGCTTTACACAACATATAAGAAGGACAAAAGGGAAGCAAACCAATTATAAAGAAGTGGAGGCCAGATAATTTCCAGTTACTGATGCTGTAACAGGGTGCAGCCAAGAGGGGGGCCCCCAAAAGGGAGTTGGAATGGGGCCCAGAACTCACGGTGTCCAGGAAATATTAGACAGACATATAAGATGTCCTCACCCCTTTCCCCTCAGGTGTGAGTTGGGGGAAGGGACAAATGGAGCAGGGCCATTGAGTTGTTTTGCATAGCAATGGTTTTGCAGATAACCTCCAGAATGGTCATTTAACATATCTATAACCTTTAACTGGTTTCATAGATATGTTAAATAGCTGTGGCCATGCTCTGAGCCAGGGGGATGGAAAGGACTTCCCCAAGGACGTGACTGGGGGAGGAACCCCAAGTTAAAGCGCCTGCGTGGGAGCTTGGAGAAGATTGGCTCCAGAAAATGAGGACACACCTGCCCAAACTCATGATGGCATCCCAATAACCTTGGAAATATACAGGAATGCTGGCAGGTGTAACTGATTGTAGGAGGAGTCGGAAATAGGGCTTCAGAGGAGGATTGGCCCGGGGTATTTAAAACCCAGACACGGCAGCCTTTAGAGAGATCCATGCGGTTTCACCAGAGAGCAGGATCCACAGCTCTATGAGGGAAAATCACCATGTGGCTTTAGCGGAGAATTGCCACTTGGTTTTGCCTGAGTGGAGAACCTCTCACAGCTTTGCCAGAGGGAGAGATTCCACGTGGTTTCTCACCAGAGTGCAGACCCCTGCAGCTTTGGTGAAGAGGGAGAGCCACGAGGCTTTGCCACAGTGGGGACCCCTTCCTCACAGCTTTGGTAGAAGAGGACCACGCGGCTTTGGGGTGCTCCCTTTGGCTGTGTGGCCTAGGAGCAAGAGAGACTGCCTGAAAGAAGGGGGATGGAAAGAACTCTTGCCAGTAGGCCATGAGAAGGTGCCACATGGCTTCAGATTAACCAGAGATCCTGCCTGGACGACGACACAGCTGACGGTGTTAAGAGCCTGGATCCCAGACGTGTGCTTCTCTTCCTTGCAATTACGGTACCCTGACTTAGGGCAGAGGGAGATAGGAAGCACTGTGGGCATCTGTGGGTATCCTAAAGGACTTTGATATTTTAATGGAGACGTTAGGTTGCTACTTTAACTCTGTATAGCATTAATAAACATTTACTTTCCCTTTCACAAATCTCTGGCTTTGAGAGACATCTTTCCATAATGCGGCGGACAATAACGGACCTTTTCTGTTGCTCGGTAACAATGCCACACTGTAGGGAGATGGCTTGAGATGGATTTGTTAAGGAAATTATATGATGACATTTTTAAAGAGTTTAGTTCCATTTCGAGTACAGTTGTCCCTCAGTAACTGCACGGGATTGGTTCCAGAACCCTAGATTTGCCAAAATCCAAGGATGCTCAAGTTGCTTATATAAAATGGCATAGTATTTACATACAGCCGATGTAATCCTCCCTTATATTTTAAATCACCTCTAGATCACTTATAATACCTAATATGATGTAAATTCTATGTAAATAGTTGTTATGCTGTATTGTTTAGGGAATAATGGCAAGAAAAATACTCTGTACATGCTTGGTATGGACACAACCACAGTAGGCCTAACGACACAGTACACATCAGCAATAATGGAACACTTTTTTCTGAATAGAGTATTTTTCATCCCTGTTTAGTTGAATCTGCAGATGTGGATGGCTGACTTTACATTTGTTTTTTAAAGCACTGTACTACACATTTGCATATATAGTATCACTGTTACTGCCATTTTTGAGATGAGGGCGACAAAAGCTGAGAGATGAAATAATTTCCCCAAAGTCACAAAGTTAGTAAGTGCCCAACATAGGTAAATCTGAAGGTTCACTCATCAGATTCCAAAGCCCGTTCATTTTGTATACAAGCAGGTACTTATCAAGGCTCTTTCATGTATCACCTTTACAACTTTTGCCAGACCATGTACCATCTGTGTTACATTCTACTTAATATTTTTCTTTAATTCATAGATTTATACTTTAAAATATTTATTTAAAATGAACAATTTTATAGGACTATTGTTAATGGAAAATAATTATAATTTGACTTAAGTAGAAAGCAACTGTAAAAATAAATTCTAGCTAAACACTTGCCTACCCAGAGCTTTGAACCTGGGGCCTGCCTTTTCCTTGTAAGGAAGGCTTGAAAAGTTTAGGGAGGTACTTAAGACCTCCATGCACCAACATGAGGCTCTTTTCTTGACATCAACAGAAGAACTGGAAGGGAACTAAGATGGGAATTCTGTCCCTGTCCTGTGACATGGTCTTATTTGATGACTACATGTGGTAAATGTGGGTGCCAATCACTGTAGCGCGCCGACCAGGCTTCAGGAAAGAATGCGCCACTGGCTGAGCGTTTGTTCGTTGGAGAAAGGGAAGATATAAGGGAATTGGATGGATCTGATCTTTCTTTTTCAAATCAAAATTCAACTTGAAAGAAACTAGATCTGTTTCCATCTGTGTATGATTCAATTACATTTCCTATGTAACAAATCTGAGACCAAACGCAAATTAAACATAAGGCTGAATTCTTACAAGATTCCGATGTTCAACAGCCTTCAAGTGTGCTGGCTCTAGGAACTACTGAGTATCCTTTGCCATGCTTCCTGATGAAACTGCTGAGGACATCATCATGTAAGCATCACCAGGACCCTCCCTCTTACAAAACTTCTTGGAGGAGACGAACTGGAAGTTCTTAGAATCTGGCCTACTTCTTGGCAAACCTAGCACAAAGAGTGGCCATCTCTCAGTGTAATTTGATTCTGGACGTCTCCTTACTGCTCTAAAAAGTACAGAACAACAGCATGGCCATTAGAGTACCAAGGTTATTACCATAAAATACTAAAAAAGCAACATCATGTGTCAACCATAGTAGCCAAAAAGTACTTTTCTACATCCTTATTCCAAAAGTATTTTGTTTCCTAATCTTCAATAATTTGGCTCACTAGCATATTTAATGATGTATATAAACTTCTGAAAAAATGCAAACAATATTTTGGATTTCTGTATTATTACATGCATGAAGTGTATCTTCCCAGAAAAACTCACATTTATATGTATAAATTCAAACCTACTATGTAGTAACACATACACACAAGCTGTTTGTCTCAAAAAATCTAAATTTCAGTAGCAGAAATGGCAATGGATTCTTAGTGAGAACTATACTGAAAAAAAAAAAAAAGAAAGAAATGCAAATTCAGAATCATGTCAGGAAACAGATTTTTCCAGTGGTGATAAAGTTGTACAGGAGACAAGACTAAGAAAATTCACTAGAGTCATTGCAAGAAGAAAAAATGCCAAAAAACAATTTAAATGTCACGATGGCAGCAGCTGAGTATTAAGTAGCAAAGAAGCCTGATAACCTACAAGTCCTCTACTTGTTCCAAATATTGGTCTTTCTGGACAAATACATGTTTATTTTAGAATTAGGAAAGCATATGTCTTACATCTTAAAAATTGCAGGAGCCAGTAACTAGTTTAACAATTAACAGAGTTCCCTGATCAAATTATTACTTCAGAAAACGTGGTTCCTTCCTATATTACACCCTCCCCTTTGCAACCCAAGGCTGGGCCCCGTGACTGGCACATGGACGTCACTGAATGAAAACCACAGTGGGTAAATTAGTACATAGGTGAAATTTTGCTCTTAAATAAAATAAAATTGGACCACATTTTAGAAATATGAAGAGAGTCTGTTAGGTGTCAATCATTTAACCTCTCTGTAAGGGGTGTCGACTGAGCAGTAATGATAACTTTCTCAAATATTTTTAATATGACATCCTACCCTTTCTTAGTTGACACAGTGATATAAACGGCTTCAGGAAATTCAACTGCTCTCATTTTTGAAAGCTAAGTCTTTATTAAAAAGAAAAAATAAGTGTGAAACCATATTTCATCTTACACTCATGTTTCAGTAGTCATTTTGCTCTGCTTTTGCAAAATATCCTCAGAACAACTGAAACTGCTCAAGATAAGAAAACCATAACAAGAATGATAAGCAATTCCCATTTCTACTGAAATATGAAAGTATAGAATTTCTATTTTTAATTTGAAGTTTAGAAATAAAACTAAAATATCTTTCCCATAGCTGAGTTTAAAAACCAACATTTCTTTGCACAACAAAACAAATACAAAAAAGTTTTCCCCAAAACAGGGAAAAGTATTATTGTCAGGGTCACCTAATTTCAGTAACTTCAACCCCAGTTTTCAAACCTTAGTGTTTGGAACTAGAAGCAACCAGTTCTTCAAACTGTTTACTAATTTGCGGTAAAAGCTAAATGAGAGCTCAGCCTTCTGGATGCGAGCGGAACTGCACCAGGCAGGTGTGGCCACCACGCTGGGAAACTAAAGGGTGGTGATTTGTGGTTAACACTTGGAACACTTAAAAATATCTCCTCAATTACAAGCCTTTCAGTTACAAGAAGATGGGGCCTTTTATTCCTGAACCTGACTCCAGAAAAGCAAATGCTCCATTTTTCTGAAGTACAAAAGACTTCCTTAAATGCGAAGCCTGGTTCTGTATTTCTGTACGGAAGAGCAGTGCTTCTAAAACTTTAATGTGCATATGAATGGAGAACTTGTTAAAATGCAGGTTTTGATCCTCTTAGTTTGGGGTGATGCCCAAGATTTGCATTTTTAACAAAATCCAGATAAAGCCGATGCTGCTGATTCATGGACCACACTTCAGTGCAAGGACACACAGTGGGTACACTGGTGGCTTCCCAGACTTTACCGTCTACTGGGGAAAATTTATAAGTAAACATGTGACCATTATAGTTTGACTTTTTAAAGTCATTCCTACCTATTGAGAGTATCTAATATGGGGAGAGTAAATATTTATTTTGATTATTTCTGTATTATAACTTCTGTTCATGAATATATTGAAGCAAAGAAAATGATCCCATAGGAAAAGGTACAAAAAACAACTTTGTTATGAAGAGTTTCACTTAAACTTTTTTCCCTTTAATGAAGGAAACCAATTATGAAAAATTAAATCATGCATTAAGCTTTGCAACTGAAATAAATCAAAGTGTTTCAGTAAATAAAGAGGAAATCAACTCTTCCTATGCCTATCCAATTATTTAATTAAAGTTTTTTTGATGAAATCAATATTAATCAGCAGTGTTCATTTTATCCTTATTTATATCGCCTGTTTTAAACAGTCATTTGAGCGAGAAGATAGGGGTTTCCAAGTCATTCAATAAATATTTATTGAGCATCAATTATGTGTTAGGCACTGGGCTGGGTGCAGAAGACAGAGAATGAGTGAGGAGAGACAAATCATAAACAAATAAACAATTAATGGAAATAGAAAACATCCAGTAGTACCCTGCCAGGCATGCGAGCAAGTCACTTTGGAAAGAGATTCTCCTGCCCCAGCCAAGCCTTCGGAGGACTGCAGCCCTGGCTGAGGTCTTGACTGCAACCTCACCAGGGACTCTGAGTCAGACAACCCAGCCTGGCTGCTCTTGGGTTACTCAGCCACAGAAACTGTATGAAACACCAAATGTTACTTGTTTAAGCCACTAAGATTTGGAGTGATCTAAGATTTGCAGCTATGAATAACTACTACAGAAAGAAGTGGGTGAGAAGAACACACCTGTTTAAAGAGAGCAGCCAGGAAAAGCTTAACAAGGAGATATTTAAGCTGAGACAGATAAAATGGAGTCAGACCCCAGTAGAAGGTGGTGTTATTGGTGACAAGAGGAAGTAGAGCATCCGGAAGAAGGGAACCAAATGAAAAAAGGGACCAGGTGAAGGTCCTGAAGTGTATATAGGGGTGGTGTGGCTAGACCCTATTTCATCAGGAAAGTGGGAAAGATGATGTCACAGAGGTGGTCTTAGCCATGTCAAGCAGGGCCTCTTGTAAAGAGGGTAAATTATATTCACTGGGAATCCTCCGATGGGTCTTTAACAGAAGAATAGTGTGATGTACTCCGTTTTAAAAACCTCGGTGGGGCTGCAGTATGGGAAAGGAATGCTGAGGCCAGGCCGTTATCTACTCTTGAGTTATTCAGAGCCTCAGATAAGAATGACCAGGAAAGGTAAAGCATGAGGAATGGCACAAATGTTACTGTTCCTATTACTGTTGCTGCTGTTCCTGACTCAGGCCTGGTGTGTCCTCTGTAGTGTTGCAGGGGAAGAAACAAATGGAGTGGGGAGAGCAACAGGGATCTGCTGGTCTCTGCAGGACCGCAGGACCGCAGAGCCTTCTCCGAGGCAGCCTTTGAACCTCACGCACGCAACTCCAGACACAGAGGGGGTTATACACTTGCTAAACCCGGAATGTTGATGAGGAACAAGAACGAATTTACAGTACAAATATTTACTTTTGGGCCCAGGTATGATTTAAAATATATATATAAACCATTTTTATTATGTAGATAATGCTCATTGTAGAAAAATTCTTACTCATTTTGCAGGTAATACTTATTGCAGGAAAATTTCAAGAGCAAATAAGTAAAAGTGAAGAAACTAAAATGAGCCCTGGCTGGTGTGGCTCAGTGGACTGAGTGCAGGCCTGTGAACCAAAGGGTTGAAGTTTGATTCCCACTCAGGGCACATGCCTGGGTTGAGGGCCAGGCCCTCAGCAAGGGGCACATGAGAGACAACCACACATTGATATTTCCCTCCCTCTCTTTCTCCCTCCCTTCCTCTCTCTTTAAAATTAAAAAAAAAAAAAAAAAGAAACTAAAATGATCAGTTAATCCAATTACTACTTCAAGATAAACACTGTTTTCAACTTCCTTTTGGTAAACATTTTTCTAGTATTCCTATGTCTCTATGGAATATATACCGATTACAAGTAAGATTTTTTAAAGTTTTTCTCCTCCATTATAAAAACCATAAATGCTTATCTTACGTAGTTTGGGAGACACAGAAAATATAGGGAAGACAAATACTAGTGCCAATAATATGACCTCTATTTCTTTCTGAGAATCTAAAGGGAGCTGACACCTCACCCAAGTCTGAACTGCAATTTTACAAGTATTCATTTCCTTAATTTTAGCCTACTTAGCTCATTCAAAAAGAAATGTAAAAGTTGAGAACTGTTCACTATGTAGAGAATTTGGCAACATTTTGATCAATAAATTGTGGGGGGTAGGAATAAGAGGTTCTTTCTCACCACAAATCCTGACAACAGCTCTCTGTACTATATTGTACAGGCAGTGCTTGCAGAGATGGACAAACTGTTAGTAATTCACACAATAAGAATGTTCAAACTGAATTGTCAGTTTCAAAGCAAAACCTTTCTGGAGAAGTATATTAAATTCTGGTTGTCCTGGTTGCCTAAGTTGCTCTCAATATACTTCCAATGCCCTTCGAGAAGTCTGAAGTAAAAATTCTTCCCTTCCTGCACATCAGCCATCTTTATTTTCATAGGACTCCCTGCAAAGTCTTTTGTTGCTATCTTAGGCAATCACCCAGAACAAAGTGCTGTGGGCCCAGAGAAACTTAAATCTCAGCGATAATCTTGAATATTTTATCGAACAAGTAAAAGCCATTTGCTTAATGGAAAGTATTACAATGCATGGTGCCATTCTAATCAAGGTTTAATTCATTTTAAGGCAGACTTTCAAGAGCCTCAACTTGCATTTTGCTTGTAAAAGGAGCCACTCTACAGTTAAATTTCACAGGAATTTAAACCATCCATCCACAGCCAACCCTGATCGAGTTTTACCCCTCTGATACTACAGTTACCTTTTTGGATTCACTGGAAACATTTTTAGCCAACAAGGCCCAACAGAGATGGATCTAAATGTATCCCACTCTGGAAATCTGTGGTGAAAGCTGGGGATTTGGGCTGCATTATCATAAAGTAACCTGAGATGACTCTGTGAGGGTGGGAGAGGCGGGGAGAGGCAATGAACAAACAGGGTTTCATGTATACCTTCGGTTGTAAATTAGATGTTTTGTCTAGATTAAAGCCATTAGTGGTCACAAATGGAGAAAATGTGTTTGAGTATGATATGGTTTGAATTTCTAACATATAACTATGAATCAAAACTAGGGACAAGAGTAATATGGGCATACAGAAGAACTCAGAACCAGGGCTGTCTGGTTAAAGGTTATATGTGGTTTTATGACAAAGGGGAAGTTAGGGCACATGATAGGAAGCACCATATATATTTATGTACAGTTAGGGTGCTACAGTAAATTTATAATGAATTTTCTACGGTTTTCACCACAGAGTATGGATTCAGTCATTTCCAACACTCCTTTAGTCGTCTCCATAAATCCCCATGTTAATGAACCCCTTCAAGTACTGCTGAACATAAGATGTCTGGATTGCGGTGGATGACATCAGACTACTTACAGTCAATAAGCTGCAAATGGTCCCTCTTTTCAGAATCCTGTCTTAATAAGCCCTGTTTCTATAATGAAATGAAAATTCTCTTCCCCCAGAATTTCTTGTGGGAAGAATTTCTGTGAAAGGAATACTTGGGTGAACCACATAAGTAAGGGCAGGATGCTAAGGACACGTTTAGTAACAAAAGATGGTTTCTCGACTACAACATATGATGTTAGGGAAGGAATCTGCATTGCTCCTAAGAAGGAGAAGGAAATAGAGAAGAGTGAGCAAGGCCAGGGCCTAGACAAGGATGTGCAATGCAGAGAAAAAAGCCTCAGGTCTGGGCTGGGAAGGGTCTCAAGAGGCTGGAAGTGTCTAATGTGGACCCTGATGGTCCTCTTTGCTTAAAAAGAGGTCAGTGTTGTCCAGGTGCATGTGCACATGTGTGTGTAGAGAGGGAGGTGATTCACCTGAGATAAAAAATCTCCATCTTCTCATCTTTTATGAAAACCTGTGTTGCTCACCAATTCATCTGTGAGCAGAGAGAGATTCTCCTGAGCTCCAATTCTGGGCTACAGTGGGAAATCGAGACGGCACAAAGAGGCACTGACAGTGAAGGGAGAAGAGGCAGTTGACATTGGGGTATTATAGTGTTACTAGTACTACTAATTATTTTACAGGGTCTGGCACAAAAACACCCCCTTTTTATCACAAAATCATAAACATGTAATTCTGTAACATAACAATATCACTCAATCACACCATATGACATTTTAGGTGAAATGTTCAAATTAAAACTATGAATTATTACACCCATATTATTACCCTACCCACCACCCTGAAGCAGGCATTACTTCTGCTGGACCCTGTATTTTAGTACGAAACATTATACTGATGTCTGTGAACAAGAAATAAAAGCTAACAGCTAACAAATGATTCCTTTTCTCAATAGAAGTATAATTGACATTATAATTCATAGATCTTTTAATCCTTTTCTGCCTCAGTCACTGGCAATACTTATTTCTTCCTGAGTTTATGTGAATGCCATTCTTAAAGATAAGCAGTGTCTCCCCACCCCCTCCCACAGAGAAACAAATGGCCAAGGGATAGTTGGGGGAGGGGAGGAAAGGGTCAGGCTTGAAAGGGAGGCTGGCCAGCTACAGATTAGATGAGATGATACAGACAAGGCCCTTCTATCAAAATCCAACATAGAGGAGACACTTAACAAATGTGACCAGTTACTATTTATAGTAATAGGAACGCATCTGTCCTTCTGCCTGCTTCTGTCTCTAGGGAAAGGTTTTGCCCTCATCCATCTTACGAGAACAGTTATCTCAAAGACCCAAGAGGGACAGGAGTGCAGAAGAGATTACTCCTGTGCTGCTGAAGAGCCTAGTGACAAGTTAAGGTGGGGTCCACCTCTCTCACTACTAACTCTTTTTTCCCTACCTTTAAGTCTGGCTGAATAAAGCCTGCAGCATTCTTGGCAATTAGACTGAGGTTTCTCAGTTGCAAAGTGATCTTTGATAGATGCCTCTAACTGCATCAAAGTGGCAGGAGCATTTCTCTCAGCATTTAATGCTAATCTTCCCTGTCATCTAGGCATAAATAACTACACAATCATGTCGGGAGGCCCTAACATAAATCCATCAGGGTTTTAATTACTCTCCAGTGACAATGTCTTATACAAAATCAGAGAAATGAAAACCCAATCAGTGAGTCAGTGTGTGTGTGTGTGTGTGTGTGTGTGTGTGTGTGCGTGAGAGAGAGAGAGAGAGACAGAGACAGAGACAGAGAGAGACAAAGAGAGACAGAGAGAGAGAGAGATGGCTCAGGCTAATTCCAGCCCAGCCAGGGTATCATTTCTGTACTACGATGGAGTAAGATAGAAAGCCACACCCAATTTAGGGTGTGAGATAGCACTGCACTCTATAAGTTTGGTCAGGAGAAGGGATGATTTTGTGTTGGCATTGCCTGCATCATTGCTTCTTCCTCTGAGGGCACATAAATCTTGGTTGCAAGCCTCAGCTGCAGTCAGACACAGCTGGATTCAAATCTCAGCCTGCTGCATCCTCAGTTTCATCCAGACAATCTCCCTAATCTTCAAACTTTTTTTAAAAAAGATTTTATTTATTTATTTATTTTTAGAGAGAGGGGAAGGGAGAGAGAAAGAGAGAGAGAAACATCAATGTGTGGTTGCTTCCTGCACGTCCCCCTACTGGAGACCTGGCCCTCAACCCAGGCACATGCCCTGACTGGGAATCAAACTGCCAAATGACCTTTTGGTTCGCAGGCCCACACTAAATCCACTGAGCTACACCAGCCAGGCCTAATCCTCTACACGGGGAGGATTTTAATCTGTACACAGAGATCATAATCTTATGTATGGCATAAGGTTGTTGTGAGGATTAAGCAAGATCATCTATACAAAGCACAATATGTAGTATATAGTAAATGCACAATAAATATTGGCAACACCGGGAAAAATGAAGAGGGAGTTCCCATCTCTGTGCTGGAAAGTACAGGCAGTTATGAGGGTCCAAGTGTCCTTTCTCCCATCCAGAACTCTGGTTAGGTGAACTGAAGAAGATCATCTTATTTCCCAGCTGTGCCAAATAGTAAACACAGTGAACCAACATCTGCAGATCTCACAAATTCAAAAACAAACCCCTGCAAATTTATTTCATATATAACTTTTATAAACCTAGGGTCTCAGATGATCCAGTCTTAAAGGTTATCCCTTTCAAAGAAATAGCCCAACAACCAAAGGTAATTACAATAAATCAAATTATTTATTTAGGTTCCTCAGATTCCACCAAAGGTTGACTCAGACAGTCCGCTGACATACTTCTTAATGTCCCTTTGCTTTCCTCTTGAACTCCATTAAGCTATTCGGTGACAGTGGAACCTCTCTCTTCAATGCCCCAGAATTCTGCCCAGTGGCTTCACTGTTTCTCAATCCACTCAGCTACCCCCCTCCCCTCACTATCTTTTTATTAGACACATCAACTGTGCCTCTCTCAGAGCCAGCAGGTCTCTGTCCCACTGAAGAGCAGACAGGACAGGTAAAGTGAGTGAGTTGAAACATGATTCTATTTAGCAATCATGGGAAAGAGACAGCTCTACAGACTCACGCAAATGGGTTTTGCCTCTGCACAAACCTTTCTTCTTCATCATTCTTAACTCACGACTTTATTTGCACATACAAAGAGGCACGAAAACCTTACCAAATTAGGAATGTATGTTTCCTGTCTCTCCTTTGCTCTGTCTTAAAAAAAAGAATAAGGTCATTAAGTTGTTAGTGATAACTAACTCTACTATTAAAGTCACACTGAGATAAGTCATTTGAAGAAGGATGGAAGGGAAACTACAAGGAATGACTGGGTGTTGCCAAGTAGCTGATCTGTTTTCATAAAACACTTCAGACATAAGTGGTATCTGCATGATGTGGAGGAGGCTCCGCTCCCCCTTCCATAGATGGAGGAGGGCAGAGAAATGCAAAGCACGTGGTAACTCTCAGGTGTCTAGATATGGGGCCACTGCCCTCTAGTGTGTACTCTAAAAGTCACAAAATTCCTTTACCCCGGTTAACCAGAGATACCAAAGACAGTAGAAAACAGAATCTACCCAACAGAATCATTTAAAAATAATTGAAATTATTACGAGAGTGAGATCCAATGGCCTCCTACCACCTCACTATCCCTTGGGGCCCATACCCTTATCAGGCCCTAAAAATGGATTTGTTGTTCCAGTCAAACAAATTGCCAAAAGGGCAGAAGAGATAGTAAACATACTTAACCAACTGGTATGTCACAGCCACTGGCATTCAGAACAGAGGCCCACAATTGCCAGCTGGCAGCCATCCTGGGGGCCCCTGCAGGACCAGCATCACCCCTTACAGGCTGATGCATGGGGAGGCTGGGGGTTCCTAGGAGATGGGACTGGGTAGCCAGGAGGACAGGAGGCATGGAACAGAACTGTGCCAATACTGGGTTGGCCCAAAAGTCTGTTATGTTTTTCTGTAACATGAAAGACACATCTTTCATTTTCACCAAAAACTTTATTGACTTGGATATCCATTTTGAGTGTGCTGGCTATCTCCTGCTATTGGTTTCTGGTGGGTAGAGGCCACGGGTACTGCTAAACATCTTCCAATGCATAAGACAGCCCCACAGCAAAGAATTATTTGGCCAAAATGTCAGTAGTACCAAGAAACTTCACAAACCACTTTTGACACGTTTGATCACACAGCTCATTCTCCATACCCTGCACGAATCTTTTTTCTGTGTTTCAGTTGTGTTTTTACCTTTCTTGAAATAATAAAGCATAATATGCCAAAAATGTTGTGTGTTTTCTTACATCTTCAATATTAAAATAGCTGCACAAAATTCACCAATTTTGATAAGTTCTTTAAAAATATATGTTGATATGACAGCTGTCACAATACAATCTAACAATTGTTTTTAATGATGTTAAAGACAACTAAGCACTACTAGAGCCACCTTATATGAAAAACATAATGGACTTTTTGGCCAACCCAAAGTTTTAACAAATGATCAGCTGTACTGAGATGTCATGGCTGAACACTAGCTCTGCAGAGGGATTAGAAGACAAGGGAACAGCAACCCAGTGCCACCCAGCAGAGCAAAAAAGAGACCCAGAGCCCTACCCCAAAGACCCTAAGGGGAGGATGCAGGGATCCTTGTTTCCCACCAGCAGCTGTCCTTTCTCTTGCCAACAGTGAGGGACATCCCCCTGTCCAGGGCAGCAGCATGAAGTATATCAGGAAGCCTACCTTCCAACCTCAGTTTTCCTGCTTCTCCCTGTATGACTTTAGGGAGGTATTTTGATGTGGGCCTCCATATCCCCATCTTTTAAATGGAGAGGTTAGACAAAGGTTTTTTTTTTAAGAACCTTTCATCTCTAGGTAGGAATTATCCTTTTTCATGATCTGGTATTCCCAAATGAATTCTGGTATTCCCATCTTTTAAATGGAGAGGTTAGACAAAGGTTTTTTTTTTAAGAACCTTTCATCTCT
>PVKU01001044.1:0-202089 GCA_004027475.1 Anoura caudifer | reverse complement strand
AAGAACCTTTCATCTCTAGGTAGGAATTATCCTTTTTCATGATTCTGGTATTCCCAAATGAATTCCCAAAATTATGCTGAATAGTACAAGATTATTCAGCATAATTTTTCATGACAACATCTTTGAGGCAGCTCCTACCTAGCTCATAAAAAAACCGCTTGGTAAAGATCTTGAAATGTGCTTCAGCAATCTCATTTCTTAAGAACTTTTAAAGTGTATGTTTCCAAATTCTACCCCAAATATATCCAGTTGTATGGAAGTTTCAAGATTTGCATTTGATGATTAGAGAAGGTAAGCAGCACTAGCAACCACCATTATTTACTGGGCATCCACTTGTGTGAGGCACTGGATTCAGCACTTTCTCTGCATTGTTGTGTTTCATCCCCATGACAACCATATGACGGATGTATTATTATTTCTATTTCATGAGAATGCAGAGGCTGAAAGAGGTTAAGTGACTCGTCCAAAGTCAGAGAAAAGAGCATAAACATAGTGTATGTCGCTAAAATCCATATCCTTTGTTATTCAGCTACAGGGCTTCCTGCATGCATCAGGAGGAAATGGAGAAATGTGAAAAACAAAAGCAAATGTGAATTCATGAAGTCATTTTTTTCCATTTATTTACTTACTTAGAGATACCTACCTACTTTTGGTGCCAAAAAATCCTTTCTTTCATGAAATGCTGGTAATATTAGACAGTAGATAGATTGGCTTTCAATTTTTGGCAATGTAAAAAGTTGGCAAGTTTCAATCTTTTGAAATATTACCAGTCCATGAAATTGCAATATCTGTGATCCACTGTCCTCTTGTAGCACAAACATGTATTATGTAGGTATTACCTTCGTTGCCAAGATTAAAAGCTTCAGAAGGATGGTATGTCTGCCTTTTGTACGTCTGATTGACAATTTCTTGGTAAGAAGAGTCATATTATCTCTTCACACTCTGAATAGATTATAGGGGAGAAAGAAGGATTCCTCTGGCCATTATACATGTTATTCAGTCCTTCCATTTGTGACAAAGACACAGAGGAAACAAGGTAAGTGAAGAGCAGAGGGGGCAAAGGGAACAACAGGGAGCCAGCCTCTCCCCTAAAAACCCAGTCACTTAACTACACAGCCTATAACTGCAGATTTTACACTAATAATGGTAATAATAGTAACAGCAACAATCAATCCTTTAAGAGCATATTCATTTTTATAGATAAAGAAAACTGCCATCAAATTGAAAGTTTGTCCCAAAAGGAGAACTGTGATTTCCACAGGATGTCAGAACTTCATCTCAAATTTATGACTGAAGAGTATTTTAGATATCAAAAAGTACTTGTGAAGACTTTTTAATAACTCAGTCTTTATAAAGTTGGTCAAGTGGTTAAACCAAAAAAAAAAAAAGATGCTGATCTATCTTGCCACTATTATATATACTCCTTATTTATTTGCACACATTTTGAAGTTTTTTTCTGTATTGGCTGAAATGTGTAGATTTGACATGTTTCCTAAAGTAATGTAACTATGGGACTCTGCATCAAATAAAGTTCAATTAATGATGAATTGTATTAATAATTATGACCATATAGATTTGTATGGCAAAAGACACCAGTTTAATTCAAATTCCAGCCCTCAGATGTTATGGTGCTGGGACTCTTGGATAAACAGAGTTGCAAAGCTTGCTATGTCTGTTTTTTTTTAAAATTCACTTACTCTTATTGCCACAACTCATAACTGTCTTTGTTTTTCTTCTTTAAAAATGTAAATCACTTAAAAAAAAAAAGAACAAAACTGTAAGCATGAAATTAAATCAGAAAATGGGCCAAACTGGAGCCAGCTTGTCCACAGGATTCTAAAGGAAGCTGGCCTGAGCAGCGGATGCAGCAGGCAGGCACCACTGTCCTCACCTGTGTAGAAATGAGGCCATGTCATCATTTGACGTATCAGGGAAAACTCACCAAACAGTGCATTTCCCCAGAGATCCTGGCATTTCAAATGACTAACAACACAAAGCCAAATGTGTTTGTCTCTGTCCAACCAAATTTATTTATTTATTGAAATTCAGCTTCAATCACTCGGAAGTGCCAATTTGAGATTCTGAAGATTTTTCATTCACACCATACTCTAGAGCCTTTTGTAGCCACTCTCAAAATGCAGTATTTTATTTGTATTGCCCCAATTCTATGAAAATATCAAGGGTAATAAGCATGCCCTGTGCTTAATAATTTCTTGCTCTTAATTTTGAACAATGCCCAGAAGAGAGTGCTCCTGGAACAGCACTGCTCTTATCATAAGGTCAGGGCACATCCTCTTGATCAGAGATTTCAAAATTGTAACATCAAGTCTGGCAAGTACCGTAATTATTATAGCATGTTATAATTACAAAAGGAGAAATAGAAAGTTCCCTATATTAAAAGCAATTCAGGGAGCCCTGGCTGGGTGGCTCAGCTGGTTGGAGCATTGTCCAGAAAAGCCAAGGCTGTGGGTTCGTCCCTAGTTGGGGAACATACAAGAATCAACTAATGAATGGGTAAATACGTGGAACAACAAATCAGTGTTTCTTTCTTCTTCCCCTTTCTTTTCTCCTCTCCCTCTAAAATCAATAAAATATTTTTAAAAAATTCAAGAAATTCAGGGATGCATAAAAAATTCAGGGATACATTAGAAATTGATCAAGACCTTTTAAATGGGGAGAGATGGGGAGATGAATAATGACTAACTTTTCATTAACTTTCTGTACTGGTTCAATACTTTATACCTTGTGCATGACTTCTTTTATAGCATAATTGCATTTAATTAACATCAATTAATTCTTTTACTAATAACAACTTAAAAAGTCGAGGCCTAGCTGGTGTGGCTCAGTGGATAGACTGCCAACCTGCAAACAAAAGGGTCGCGGGTTCAATTCCCAGTCAGGGCACATGCCTGGGTTGCAGGCGGGGTCCTCAGTTGGGGGTGCATGAGAGGCAACTACACATTGATGTTTCTCTCCCTCTCTTTCTCCCTCCCTTCCCTTCTCTCTAAAAATAAATAAATAAAATCTTTTTAAAAATTTAAAACGTTGATGATGAATACTTTAAAAAAACAAGTATCATGGAGGAAGGGATCTATCAAGAAACTGACATTTTGTTCAGCAATTTGTCAGTGTGGTAGCTAGAAAATAAAACTTGGTTGTTTTATATTTTAGAATACTTAAATATGTCACTACTTAGATTGGATAACATTATAATTTCTTCTTGCCCTCTTCCATGAAATACAGATCTTAGGAGAGAAATCCATCATAGCACAGGGTATATATCTTTCTCATTGCATCTCTTCTTCGTCAATCTAAAATGTCTCTCATTGCTTTGTTCATAGCTTTATGAATAACGCTTAGCTTATACTGGAAGTTTTGGCGCTGCTCTGGGGCAGCTTGGTACTATGTCAACCTAGCCAAGCTGGAACTAGGCTCCCCGAGTTCTCTTTCCTTTATGGTTCTGTATGGTCATGAGAAACAGTCTACATGAAATTCAGAAGGTAGAAAGGAAGAAGTCATATTTTTTATGCTCTGAAACTTGTTGCTCATTTGCGACTCACTTATGTGGTGAAGCAGGCTTGCTCCAACTCTCACCTGGTCTCCTCCTTCAGCTCCTCTGAGTCTGGGGCCAGGTGTGTGTGCAGCTGTATAGCAATGGGCACCAGCTTCTCCTGAAGGTCACCCACAGCATCAAGGGTAGACACAGGAGAGACAGAAGCAGGTTCCAGTTTGTTCTCCTTAATCTCATTGTGTCCCCATGCATTTCAGCTTGTCCTTGCTCTCCTCTACATCTAGCCTTCCTTCTTATCTGCTCATCTGCTAGACTTACAGTAACTTCAGGCTCAATAATAGATGCAGAATCAATGCCTGAACAGATTGCTCTACCAGTTTCCATATTTGGCTAAGATCTATCCCTTATAATAAACCCTTTCCTCTATACATGCATAGCCATTCTGCTTCTCAGATACAACTCTGATTGCTACAAAGCTTCTATGTACATCATCTTCTTGCCTTTGTATTTTGAACTGTATGTCAAGCCTCAAAACCATAATAATATCCACTGTCTTCGGACGGAGAAGAAGCAAGTATTTGGTGGTAGATGAAAAGGAAGAGATGCTTAAAATGGTAAAAGCTTGTGTAGGAAGCTCCCAGAAGCTTCTCAATTCTAAAAATGCTTGTTCCAGTTATTAATTTATTGCCTCTTATCTCCAAATCCACCTTTGCATGCACTGCTTGTGAAACTGAAGATGGACCCTGTAAACATTTTCCCTCTGTCCACTGGGGGCACTGGAGGGACACTGGAGGAGAAGGGAATCCTCTTCCTGGTTCTGTTGTGCTGCCAGCTTGCTCCTGTGGCAGGTGGAAGCCAGCTGCCCAGGACATCCAGTGGTGCTCACCCCTAGGGATTTTCGGTGGCACCATTTGGAAGACTTCTCAGTAGGTTTTGCCACCACTGCAGCAGGCAGCGTCCCAGGGAATTCCTCTAGGCACCTTGGTGGGCACTTTCCTTAGTGATGCTCAGTGAGTCTTACAGACTCCCCAGTGGGTGGCATCCTAGCAGGCTGGGCTGACATTCCAGAGGGCTGGTTTCCTGCTCTCCAGCTCTGGCCTGTGGCATCTCAGGGAACCTCCCTGCCACCCAGTGGGCCCCTTTCCATGAGGTCTGGTGAGGAGAAGGTCCTCTTCTACACCTCTTTCTTCCTTGGGTACCATGTAGAGGGAGTGGTTGCTTTTACATTTGCTGCTCCTGTAGCCATTAGAATTTTCTTTACTTCTCAGTAGGTGACCCCCTGCTACTAGTTAATAAAATTTTATGTTAAACTTTTCCTGTGTGAATTACTGTGTGCGTTCCGTCTTTAAACTAGGTACTGATAAAATGGCTTTTGCTCTTAAAAGTTAAAAAAAAAGAACAGAACTTAATTTTATTAGTTTAGCATTTGGTTTAGAAGGAACATAAATTATTTTTCATGTGAGTATGTAAGGGAAGGCACTGCCCAAGTGTGAAGTCTAGAGAGGTTATTTGCTTTCTTTGGCCACCGATAAGGAATATATTTCTCAAACTGAGCTCCATGGGCCCCTGTGAGCAGACCCTGCATCAATTGTTGCTATGAAACCAACCACCCTAAGCACAATGGATAAAACGACGATCATTTACTACTTCTCACATTTGACGGGGGACTCTGACATCAGTCACATGACAAATGAAAATACCGGAAGGGTGAAGAGGTGGCGCTCATAATATACTCTGCCACAGGGCCCAAAATGTTACTGAGGGTCTGCGAGTGTAAATAGTATTTTAATTTTTTTTTGTTTAATGAAAAAATAAATAATGTAATCACCATCACAGGACTTCAATGCCTGTATTTGCACTTATAGGCTTGTTCTCACCAAAGGACCATCTTAAGTGAGTATGTATAACAGTCTTTATTACTTTGTAGAGTTATAGTTGTTGTTTTTTACTTATTCATTGCATTCCAATGAACAGTCACCATCACTGATGATGTGCTTGTCATAAGCTTTTATAGACACATATACAGAAAAGTGTGCAAACTCTAAGGGTGTAGTTGATGAATTTTAGTAATGTGAACACTCCTGCCCGAGCTGGGTGCTTGACTTTTAAAGGATTGTTTCTTACACTTGCTTTTACAGAGGTCATCTCAGGCAGTTAGATCAGGCCCGAAGCTTCACCAATGACACGCAGAGAGAATCTGGCTCTGGGAAGCAGGGTGTGAGCGGGCCTCTGACCAGGAGAGGTGGAAGAACAGAATGAAACCCAAGAGGTTACTGAAAAAGGCTAAGAACCAAAGAGCCACACAGAGGTAGGAAATAGCCAACCCCGACAGTTTTCAACAGTAGGTTTGCTGCCGAAAACTTGTGGGCCATGAAACCTGACAGCAGGTGCCACTAAGTTTTGATCGATGTGTTTCGATGAATGTCAACTTTGATCAAAATAAATCTTATGAATTGGTTCTTGCCATAACCCACACTGCTTTTCATGTTCATTTTGAAAAAGGCTGAGCTGATATAGTTCAGAGGAAAGTCCAACTTGCTGCAAATCACATGTAACAGCACAGCCTAAGTCCAAGCCCACGCCTGAGAAAGATGACATATTTATTGATGCTTGCCTAGTCTCCTGAGCAAAGCAAGGTTAGGATAGGTAATGGTTCTACTTAAACTGTGCAAGAATGTCCTTCAAGGGTGACCCAGCGATGGACCGTGCAATAAGTATGGGTGCTTTTACGGATTACACAAGACACAGGCATACCCTAGTAGTAATTGTGTGTGTGAGTGCACGCTCATTTTTAGTACACTTTAAATTTTATAATAGTGTTAGATTTACAGAAAAGTTGCAAAAATAGGACAGAGAATTCTCATATACCTCACACCCAGTCTCCCCTATTATTAACATCTTGCATTATTATGGTGTAGTTGTCACAGTTAATGAACCAACGTAGATGCATTATTAACTAAAGTCCAAAATTTATTCAGGTTTCCTTAGTTTGTACCTAATGTTCCATTCAGGGACCACAGTGCATTTAGCTGTCCTACCTTCCTAGGCTCCCATTAGCAGTGCCAGTGGCTTTTTCTCAGACTTTTCTTGCTCTTGATGTCCTTGCCAGTTTCAAGGAGTGCTGGTCAGTTGTTTTATAAAATGTTCTTTAATTGGGATTTGTCTAATGATTGTATTTTAATTACTGCTGGCTTACATGGAATTGTTAGTTCCTTCAGACATGACCCAAAAATGTCTGCATTAGAAAATGTTCCTCAAACACAAAACATCTGAGAACCACTGTTCTACATCAAAACAGACTGTAAACATACATAAGATAAGTGAAGTTGTTATTCTACCATTCAAACTTCAATGTCAAGAAGCAAGGTAGGTTTATGGACCTTTCCCACAAAGATTGGACAGCAATCTCAGTTTATAAATTGACTGCACATCACCCAACACGGTCCAGGCCATCAGCCACCCACCCTCATTCCACAGAGCTAACTCAGAATGGAACACAGTGGCTTTTCACCCAGGGGTCCTCGTGGTAATGGTTCATCCTAAAGGAAAAGGGAAGGTTAAACTAAGTAAAATTACATTCTAAGTTGTGCCATAGTTTTCAACAGAAAATATTTTAAAAGTACAAGCAGGAACAAAATCAAACCTACTGTCCTCTTTGGTTTTCAAATGAGAAAAGTCCAAATTAGAGAACAGAAAGGATTATATACTATTAATTTGCAATGTCTGGTAACACAGAAGTATTCTAGTTATGGAAAAGCTATTACTGATATTCTAGTAATTAAGTCTAAGTTAGAGACCAAAAACACTTTAGGAATCCATTTTGCTCTTTCTTAATAATGAGTAAGGTCACCAACCATAAGAGTTTGGAGCCCTTAACATTATTGGCAATGCTTGAACCAGTACAATGCTTATTAGATAATTAAAAATGACAATATCCGGTATGTCCCTTGGAGCTTAAAATTAAAATATTTGCACTGGAAATACACACAGGCCTGAAGACATGTTCTGTGAACCGGAACGTACTCACCGTGTTGGCCAGTTCTAGATAGCTTCCGCCTACAGAGCTGCCGAAACGAGGGGTCTGTGTGAGCAGTTTGTGGAGGGCAGCAGCCTGCTGGTGTGAAGAGCTCCCACTATACTCGAGAAGCTTCTGTAGGGCTGACTGACTCTGAAGGTCTGGGCTGTGGAGGTCCCTGGCACCCGAGTCGTATTCCCAGCTCTCCCTGGCTGCTGATAAGGCTCCTAGGAGAAGCAGGGAAAAGAAAAAGATGCTTTCTTCATTAGCCTGTGGGTGGCCAGTAGGCAATGATTTGGAACCTCCTAATGCTTCCTTGTGCCAGCTAGTCAGAACACATGCGGTGCCGGGGCTGCATGCTAAGCACTTTCTCTTTCAAATTAACAAACGGGGAGCCCAGAGATAAAAGCAGTTTTAGGCAAAGCATTCAGAATTAACTATCTGATGAATATGTGCCCCCACAAGCAAATGTTTAGCACAAAAGCACTGGAGAGCCAGGAAAAGGGAAGCCAGGTCAGAGCCACATCTGTCTGTGATTTACACAGGGTTACTGGATGGTGAGGCTTCTGACTGTAATTCCTTTTCTAGCTGAGGAAGAAAGAAGCAAGTGAAGAGATAGAAAGTTAAGATAGGACACTTTTATCATAATTTTCTGTTGTTGGTAACTCTCACCTGGAAGGAGCTGTAGGAAGCTAGACTGTATCTGCCAGCAAGGAGTAGCCATGTGGCTGAGCTCTGAGTGATAGAATGTGAACAGAAGCGATAAGAACCATTTCAGGGCCTGGCTCATAAGCCCCCCAGTGTGTGATTTTCCATGCCCTTTGCCTTCAGGCCTTGTTCAAATGGGCATGGCGCCCTGGGAAGCCATGCGGTACAGATGGTGAAGCCACAGATGGAAGATGTCAGGACCCCTGAATTATCTCCTATAGCAGGGCTGTCTGCTGGTCCCAGGCACCCTGTTTTGGCTTTATACAATTAGGAAAGGACAACTTCTTTTGTGTCTGATTCACTGTATAATTTTGGTTTGCTTATGAGAGCAGCTAATATTACCTTAAATATTACAGCAGATTGCAACCTAATAAAATATGCTAATAATTATAATACAATAGGAAAGTGCAATAAAAAGGTAGACCAAGAGAAGAGGTATATAACCCAGCCTCCTGGAGATGGGTGGGGAATGTTTGGGGGAAGCTTACTGAAGGAGAAAGCCTGATGTTCCAGTCCTCACTGCCGCTAAAAGAAAATAGGTTTCGGGTAAGACCTGCTTCTTGTGTTGCTGGCTACTCAGTAGAAGTCCTTGTGGATACAGATAGTGGAGCCTGAATTACATGCCCCTTGGCTGCAGGAGGGGCTGGGAAACTTTTTTTTCTGGCTGCCACCTTAGGGAGATGGGATGTGTAAGGAGAGACCTTTTCTAAACACGAGGTCAGAAGGTCTGAGCAGCCAGAAAACGCAACAAAGGCGTGTGCACTGTCACCGGGCTTGGTGCTGAGGGTATAGTGGTGAGTTCGGTAAGTTGTGGTCCCTGCCCACAGAGTTTTCATTTTGGTGAGTCTTTAAAACATGGCTTTTTTTTTGAAAAGATCATTACATTTTATTTTTCAATTACAGTTTACGTTCCATATTATTTTGTATTAGTTTCAGGTGTAGAGCATAGTGGTTAGACAGCCATATACTTTACAAAGTACTACCTAATACATGACTTTTAATGACAAAAAAGGGACTCATTAAAATGATTCAATTTGTACTATGAAATGAGAACACACACAGATTATTATACAATTTACCTGAGTATAAGTATATATAGTAAACTGCAAATTATGTACAGTAGGTTCTGATATAAATTTCCAATCTCCCCTTACTGGATATTGGTGAACTGAATCCATTTGATTTGGAAACTGTCTTGTCTGCGACTACTTCAGATGGTCCCCCTTCATTGTTCAGGTTCTGCTGATCTTCTTCAGTCAGTCTGACCCAGCACTCTTCTTGTACAGTACTGCACAGTGCAGGTGACATGTTTTTGTATCAGTGCAGACAGGTCTGTTGTTCTGCTTGCAAATGCTTAAAGTTTATTTTAATATGAAAGCCTGTCAACTGTATTGCAAGGGTGGTTTTGCTTTCCATCAACACAGAGTACACAATGCCAGTCCTTTGTCCCCCTGCTCCTTTGAATGGTGTCTGTCATCTGCCGAGCTGCCTCACATTCTCTGTCCTGGCCCCAGCAACGTGAGAAGGCTGATCGAGGTCAAAGTTGGAAAATGGGTTGAATCGCAGATGGCCTTCTATCTCATATATAAGACAAATAAGCACAGAGTTGGGCCTTTGCCTTTTGTGTTTCAAACAACATCCCCAGTACCTTTCACATGGCCTGTGATATGTCAGGTATTTAATATCCATTATCTGAATAGATTGCTGAATTATCCACAGTTGTAGTACTGTAGGGTTTCATTTCTTAAGTGGGAAAAAGCAACATGGAGATTAATTTTAAAAATCAAAATAAATTAGGCACTTGAACTTTTTCAGTATGCAAACAGGGAGCCTCATTTTCAAATAATAAAATACAACAGTTCTGGGATAGACAACCCAAGGAAGCTTCATTTGAATTTATTATGCTTTATTAACAGAACTAAACACCGTTTCTGGCAGAGTCATATAATCAGGTTAGCCAAGTTCCAGGTTAGTCAGAAAGATCAAAAGGCCCTGACACTATTTCCCTAACAATTTTGGCTGAAGTGATGCTGAGGAACTCAAATCTTCTGCTAAGGAGCGTGTCAAATCCTATTAGCATTCATATAAGTGGACCCCAAACAGGGAAGTTCATTTTCTTAAACACAGTAGACTATTCCCATTACTCTGTTTTAATCTGTGTTCATACCAGATTTTTCCTGAATAAAAACCAACATTCCTGAGGCAACAATTTGTCATTTAATTGGGATGAGCTCACTGAAAAATGTCAAAAATGTAGGTCTGGTTATCACCTTCCATTTTCCTTTTGATCTTTGAAGCATGATGGTACTGATGTTTCTAGGCTCATACTAAGCCTCTTGCCAGCCTCTCTTCACTCCCTTACTAACCTCAAAAAAAAAGAATAAAGAAATAAAAGCCTGTGACTCTAGGGTGATGGCTGTGCTTGCTGGAAACCATTCCAGTTCTATTGTCCCCATGCCCACTAGGCTCTTTGGTGTCTCTTCTAATAAAGACACTAATCCTGCCCTGGCTGGTGTGGCTCAGTGGATTGAGCACTGGCCTGTGAACTGAAATGTCGCTGGTTTGATTCCCAGTGAGGGCACATGCCTGGGTTTTGGGCCACGTCCCCAGTTAGGGTCGTGTGAGAGGCAACCAATTGATGTATTTCTTGCACATCAATGTTTCTCTCCCTCTCTTTCTCCCTCCCTTCCCCTCTTTCTAAAAACAAATAAATGAAATATTTAAAAAAATTAAAGACACCAATCCTATCATGAGGGCCCCATCAACATGACATCGTCTAATTCTAATTACTGCCCAATATCCCCAACTCCAACTACCATCATATTGGGGGTTAGCACTTCAACATACAAAGTTAAGGGAACACACACACCATCCATACATAATAACCACCAAGCAGTTGTTTTCCAAGCCAGTGAGGAAACTGACTGCATGGCATCCTTTAAATACCAAAGGCCAAGTCACACCCTGGCCTCGAGCTCTCTGCACACACAGAAGCAAAGGAAGTCATAATTTCTGCAACTATAAACCTGCAGGGTGCTCTGAAGTAAGAGGTGAGGTGCATTCTTTTTTTTTTAACCAAAATATTTAGCATTTAAAAGTGATAGAGCACAGACTGTAAATGTTTTACTTATCAGAAAAGCACAGGAAACATGTGGCATTTTGACATGTTCATAAAATACATCACTGGGAAAACTTGCTTTCAGAGAGAATGCTGGAGTAGAAAATCTGCCAAACACTGAGATCCCAGCTCGGCTGGGTACTTGGCAGCTACATGCTAGTGCTTTAATCCCATCTTCAAAGTGCCACCCGCTTTGGCTCCGAGGCTTGCAAATTACTGTGCTTATTCACCAAAGGCACTATGCCACCTTCCCAGGGGGCAAGCCCCCTATGAAAATAAGGCAAGCTGAAGCATACAGCACACGTGAACTTCACCTAAAAGATAGTAACGACAGTCATGACACTTAACATCTTTTCAAAGACGCTAGGGAGCCAGGCACTGTTCTAAGTGTCTTACATATCTTACTCAGTCCTATCCACGGCCTATGAATGACTGAATCATTTTTTTTCATTTTTAGAAGAGGACATTTTCTCTTTTTCAGCTTCTCTCTCTTTGTAGATATCGCTCGTTTACCCAGACTAGTGGTTAAGAGGTGGGGTTCTGTAGTCAAATTGCTTGAGGTCAAATCAAGAGTCACCATGACCAGCTATGTGACCTCAAGTAAGTTATTTTAATCTAAGCTTCAGTTTTCTCATCTTTAAAATGGGAACAATAACATATACTTCATAGAGATGTTGTAAGAATTAAATAAGATTAAAATACATAGAACACATTAGACAATGCCTGGCATTTGATGAACTCATCAACACATGTTAGCAATGACCTAGTCACACCTCACAGTTTTAGTTATTTGAAACCCATTTTGGACAACTTAATAGGGAACAAATATATGGGAGAAATGTATACAAGTTACCTTAAAATTACTAATTCTTAAAAAAAAAAATACAAACCTCTGGCACTTAACCAGTGGCTGACGTTTCATCCATAGTTTGTACTTAATATTGGTGCTCATGTAAAGACAATGAAAACAGCCTGTTAGGTCAGGAACAAAGGTATGTGTCTCCAAGTATAGAATATCCCATTCATAAGTCAAAGTCTTTGGTTATTGGGTTTAATGGACTTTGCTTCCCTATTCTACTTGGCTAATTCTTATCCCCCCCAAACCAGTGGCCAGCACCATGAGGGAAACCGCACAGCCCAGCAGCAACAGCGGCAGCTGTTCAAGGCAGAACAGGTATGATTAATGTATCAGGTCTGTGTTCTGGCCACCCTAACCACCCCTCTGTTTTCTACCTCCAGTTCTTTCTTGTCCATCGTTCATGTGAATGCTTGGGCGTCTCATCACATCATGGCAGATGATAATGCAGAGTGCTTGGGGGATCCTGAGACTTGGATTAATGCTATTTTATAACACAGTCTTGATTTAGTGATCATTAATCTTTCATTTATGTGGATTGTTTAGATAACATTGCTGAATTTATTACCCTCGGTGGCAAGATAGAAAATACTCCTTCCACAACACCAGAGACAGCTACCATTCTGAATTTAGAACTACTGCACCAATAAAAAGAAGCATGGGAGAATCTGAACAAATTGGCTGCCAGGTGTCAGCCTTCCCTGTCATAGCACATTTACTATTTCTAGATAATACTGACATCAACAGAAACAGCAGTAAATCATTTAGTTAAAAGCAGAATCACCATATGAGTCTTTAGTCATTTATTAATGTCAATGCTTGGTACAAAATTCAGGAGCCTAGTTCCCATGAGGACCTCTAGCTTCTTCCAGCAAAAATTACATTGCAAACACAGGCCAATTTTCTTAAAATCTATGACTGTGGTCACAAGGAAAATTGGGTGGAAAAGGATAGTTAATAGAGCCTACCTATCCTTTTCCTGGGGGAAAAACAAAAAGCAAAAGCAATTCAAAGCTTTTGAATTAAGGGGAGGTAAATAATATCACCTTCCAAATGATAAGTCATTTCATTGACCTTTGGTGGCTATTTTCAGGAAGTGGTTACCTGTGTCCTATATAGGGATACTGAATTTAGTGAAACATTGGGAATAGAGTGGATGTGTATTTTGAAATGAACTCCCTTTCCCCCTTCACCTCAAGACTGTTGCTATATGACAAGAAAGAACAATATGAAGAAATGCATTTTTCTTACCGAAATGTGCTTATCGGCATTATCATCATTAGTGGATATTGCTTATTATCTCATTCATAACAAGTAAATTCACCAATCCTTGATTTATTTAAGCACAGGCTTGAAAACACTTACTGGAATACAGTTTAGAGACAACCAAAAGGACAGCTGGAATAAATAGCCTTTAAAATTCTTCTCCTGCTCCAGATTCTATTGTTCTATTCACCAAATTTAATATAAAAGGCAAAGAGCCCTTTGGCAGTTAATAATACAGTTATAAAAGCACAGCTGAGGCAAGCATTTTTAACTGGAAAACGTAATTAAAAATAATATTTGGCAGCTATTCTCTTGGCTTGTCTAAACTAGATATACAAAGGATGAAAAACAAGAGGGTTGACTCAGGGCTAAAGAATTCAAAGGACAGTTTAGGGAAAATGAAGAAACAGGAGAGCAAAGAATTTAACCTGAACTTGAGGATGGTTTGGGGCTAGGAGGGTAATGTCTGTGGTCCACAAGAGTTTAAGATTAAAAAAAAAAATTGTCTCTCTTGGTTAGAAAGGTAGAGACTGAATTTTAAATCAATTTATCTTTCCCTTATAAGGCATATTAATGGGCCATGTATTCAGTAAGACCTGAGTAGTCTCTAATTTTTAAGTACCATAAATGGCAGACTGAATTGGGAGGACACTGAAGTGGGCCTGAGCTCTATGATGAGAAACCATCACATGTGTCCTTTGGGTGCCATGCCCACAGGGCTCCTCATAGTTTTTGGCTGAAAGTTAGCCTAATCAAAATGGAAAATGCCAGGTGGGAAAAATACACAAACAGGAATACAAAAATTGATTCTGATCTCAGCTTGTTAGCAAAAAGTAGAACTGTATTATTCTTAATTCCTAGAAAGTTGGTATGTTTCATTTAATTTTTTAATGTGTTGGATTGTATTAATTTTTAAAAGGCAAAAGATTTATACAATCTGAAGAGAAACCAGAGTATAATTGTATTAATTTTTAAATGTTAAAGCAAACTTGCACCAAAAGACAAATTCAACAGTCAAAACATGTGAGATCTTATTTATATATTATTGATTTGAGCTTGCAAAAATTGTTTAGAATTCTGTAACTCTGTTCAAAAGTAAAATTGGCCTCTAGTTTTTCTTTCTTATTTTGTCCTTTTCAGGTTTTGCCATTAAGGTTATATGTGAGTCTTTCTAAGACTGGAATTATTTGCTCTTTGAATGTTAGGTAGACCCTGCCAGTGAAGCTGTCTAGGCCTGAATGTTCTTTGTAGAAAGATTTAAAAAATTACTCTTTTAATTTCATTCTTAGTTGTAGAACTATTCAGACTTTATATTCATTAATGAATCAATGTTAGTAAGATATTTTTTTCTGGAAATTTCCTTATTTCTTCCATATTTTTAAATATATTGGCAGAAAGCTGTTCATAATATTTTCTTTTTATTTATCTGCAGCATCTGTAGGGATGTCTCCTTTTTGCTCAGATATTGGTTATAACAAACCCTGATTTGGCCACCTACCCTGCCAACAACAGTACAGACTGGCTGGATCACACGACCTTCACTCAGTGGCTACATGTGCACGTTGGAGGCCCTTGGAGGCCCTCATCCTGCTGCATGCCATACCTACATAGCATGTGACCTTCGGTCAGCCCAGTGTGTACTGGACCAACAAACACTGATATTGCCAATCAACAGCACCTACATGTTTTGCACTGCTGATACAGGGCCAAGACACTCCGTGGTCTTTACCTCTAAACCTCTCGCTAGACAGCCTTTCTGGACTCCATACTTGACTGGGTCGCCTGCTTGGCAGTAAAACTTTCCCATGCAGCAATGAATCCTTGCTTTGTAATGATCTTTATTATTTTCTTTAACAGTTATTTGTGTCATCTCTGTTTTTACTTTAGTGTTCTTGCCAGGAAGTTATCAATTTCATATATCTTAAAAAAAATCTTCAGTCTTTACTATGCCTCTATGTTGTATACTTGTTTTCCATTTCATTAACTGTGATCTTTATTATATCCTTTCTCCTACTTTATTTGTATTTATATTGCTGCTCTCTTTCTAAATTCTTAGAAAGCAATCGAATTTCCTCTAAGTACTGCATTTCAATAGATATTTTTATAATTTCTCAATTCAAATTATTTTTGAATGTTCATAAATTTGTCTTAGGTCCATAGATTACTTCAAAGTATGTCCCTTAATTCTCTATCATATGGGGTTTTGGCACTTAATGATTTATAGGTTCATTGTATTCAGAACGTATGGTTTGCATTATTTCAATCCTTTCAAATTTGTTGAGACTTGTTTTATGGCCTGTACCTGGTCAACTTATACAAATGTTCCACGTACACTTGAAAGTAAAGTATATTTTACAGTTATTAGGTGGAGTGGGCTTTGTAATGCCCATTATGTCAAGCTTATTAATTGAGTTGTTCAAATCTTATGGAGCCTTAATTTATTTTTTGGTCTGCTTTTTCTAGTAATTAATGAGAAATATGCTAATATCTTTCATAATGGTTGTGGATTGGGATATTTCTCTTGTAGGTGTCAATATTTACTTTATGTATTCTAAGATTTTTTATTGATATATACCAAATTTAAAATTGTTCTTTCTTGTGAATTTAATAATTTACCATTTTGATATAAACCTATTTCTAACAGTGCTTTTGTGATCTAATAAAAAATATACATTAGTTATTGCTCTCTGTTCCTGGCACAGAGCTCTTAAAATCTTTGGAATTCCCTGAGTGATAAGAGTACCTTTTGTATACTAATAAGAAGACTCAAAGTTGGCAGAGAATGGGGATCCTAGGTGGTGGAAATTAAGTTCAATCATCAGTGGACAATGATTTAATCAGCCATGCCTACATAAGAAAACCTCAATAAAAATCCCTTTAACAATGGAGTCCAGGAGTTTCTGAGTTGGTGAACACATCCCTGTTCTGGAAAGGTGGTACATCCCAATTCCATATAGACAGAGGCTCCTGTGCTTGGGATGCTTCTGGACCTTGCCCTATATACCTCTTCACCTGTTCTTCATCTGTATCCTTTATAATAAACTGTAATAATAGTAATAATAATAACACTGTTCTGAGTTCTGTGAGTCATTCTAAGAGGTATCAAACTTGAGGGGGGTGTTGTGGAAAACCTGAATATGTGGTCAGCTGAGAAGAATTATGGATAGTCTAGGATCCCCATTTGTGGCTGGTGTCTGAAGTAGGGGCAGACTTGTGGCATTGACCCCTTAACCTGTACAGTCTGTGCTAACTTCAGGTAATTAGTGTCAGAGTTGAATTGAAAGACATCTGCTTGAAGGCAGAGAGTTAGAGAACTGGTATTGGAATGATGTGTTTGGTGTCAGGGGAAAAAAAAAGCCACACATAGCTTTTGAAATTAAAGGCAATCTTGTAACCCTAGCCAGGTAGCTCAGTTGGTTAGAGTGTTGTCCCGATATGCCAAGGTTGTAAATTCAATCCCTGGTCAAGACACATACAAGAATCAACCAATGAAAGCATAAATAAGTGGATAAGGGGAACAATAAGCAGATATTTCTCTCTCTTTCCTTTCCTCTCTCTCTAAAAATAAAAAAATAAAAAAATTTAAAAGGCAATTCTGTTTTCTAGTTACTCCACATTTCTTTTGATGAGGAAGACTTAACACATACTTTTCCATTATTTTACTTTCAATCTTTTCATTTTTTTAAAGATTATATTTACTTATTTTTAGAGAGAGAGTGGAAGGGAGGGAAAGAAACGTGTACAGGCAAGAGATACATTGATAGGTTGCCTCTCACATGCCCCCAACCAGGGACCTGCAACCCAGGCATATACTCTGACTGGGAATTGAACCAGCAACCTTTTAGTTTGCAGGCTGGAGCTTAATCTACTGAGCTACACCAGACAGGGCTTCACTGTTTTCTTATTTATCCCTTGTAAATAGCCTATAAGCAGATTTTTACAATTCATTCTTACCATCTATGTCTTTTAACTGTAGACTTTAATCCATTTACATTAATTGAATTACTAATACAAAAACAATATTTTTCATCTCATTTTGTTCTTCCCATATGTCTACTTGTTTTATATTTCCTTTTTTGCCTTTTTGAGAATTTTTTAAATCTATAGGTTGAAGAGTTAAATGCTGTTCTATTTTAGTGGTTATTCTAGAAATTTCATGCACTCTTAATTTATCTAAATCTAAAATTTATCAATACCATTACCTATGTCTGGAAAAAATAAGGATCTGGGAAAATTAGAAATCTATTTATTCTACTTCCAACTTATATATAATTGTTGTATATTTATTTTCCCTTAGAACTCTAAGACAAATTATTATTTTATTTAAGTTTGCCCACATATTTATCACTTTTCTTTATTTTTCTCTTTTGCAACTCAGAACTTCAATCTGAAACCACTCTCATTTTGCTTAAAATATACGCTTTAGAATTTCTCTTAATGAAAGTCTCTTCCAGGTTTATGTTTGTTTTTAAATATCTTTATTTCACTCTGGTTCTTAAAAGATACTTTTGCTGGGTATGGTGTGTTAGGTTGTCAATTATTTTTTCTGAGTACATAGAGGACAGAGGAATGCCACTGTCTACTGTCTTCCATTGTTCTTGAGAATCTCAGCCTAAATGTTGCTCTTTTTAAAGTAATCTACCCCTCAAAAAAATACTTTCTCAATTTTCTCATTGTCTTTGGTGTTCTATAGGCTCACTGTAAGGTGCCAAATTATCTAATTATGTTACTTAATATGTGTATTTTTTTTTCACTTTTCTTACTTAGGACTCATTGGCATTCTGGAATCTATTGGTTTCTTTTATTAGTTTTCAAAAATTCTTATCCATTATTTCATGAGGTGTCTGCTTCATTCTTTCTTTCCTCTCCATCTGAGTATCCAGTTTTATGTTATAACTTTCCTGTTAGTCTCTCTTTTATATTTTACATCTTTCTGTGCTTTCTAAATAATGTCCTCTAACTTTTCTTCTATTTCACTAAATCTCTCTTTATATCTAACTCATTTGTTGTTAATTATTTATTGATTGATTTTTATTGATTTCTTTTAGAGGGGGTGAGAGAGAGAGAGAGAGAGGGAAACATCAATTTGTTGTTTCATTTATCCATGCATTTATTGGTTGATTCTTGTATGAGCCCTGACTGGGGATTGAACCTGCAATGTTGGCATATCAGGCCTATGCTCTAATCAACTGAGTTGCCTGACCAGGGCCTAACTGAGTTTTTATTTCAATTATAGCATTTCTCATTTCCAGATGTTCATTTGGTTGTTTTCACATCTGTTTGTTTTTTTTTATTTTCTTTTTCTAGCTTAGATTTTCTTTCTGAACACAGTAAACATAATTATTTTATATTGTGAGCCTGATATTTCCAAGAAATATTGGGTGGGCCCAAAAGTCTGTTTAGTTTTTTCCATAAAAGACACATTTTTCATTTTTACCAATAATTTTATTGATTTGAATATTTTGACTATAGCGGCCATCACCCACTATTGGCATCTAGTGGGTAGAGGCCAGGGGTGCTGCTAAATATCTTGCAATGCACATGACAGACCCATAGCCAAGAATTATTGGCCAAAACATCAGTACCAAGAAACTTTGCAAACCACTTTTGACACGTTCAACCAATCATAGCACCTTCTCCATACACTGCACAAGTCTTATTTTGTGTTTCAGTTGCATTTTTACCTTCCTTGAAATAATAAAACATAATATGCTGAAAATGTTGCTTATTTTCTTTCCTCTTTAATATTAAAATGGCTAGACAAAAATTCACCAATTTTGATAAGCTTTTTAAAAAATGCATGCTGATATGACAGCTTTCACAATACAGTCTAACAAAATTGGTTTGAATGAAGTTAAAGACAACTAAGCACTACTAGAGCCATTGTACGGAATAAACCAAATAACATTTCTGGACAACCCAATAAAACCTTCATGGGTTTGTTTTTTACGGTAGTTTTTGCTTGTAGCATATACTGTCTTCACATACTTAGTAATTTTAGATTGCTAAGTATGTGCAGATTAGATTACATAGTAATTTTAGAGTGGCCAATATTCCCTGGAAAATTATTTGTGGATATTCTTTTATAACTACTTTACTCATTTCCAAATCAATTTGCCTTAGAATTCTCTGAGGGTAGCATATGGGGTGGTGAACTTCTGGTTCAACCACATAGAAGGTAGAGCCCTCTAATATTCTAGCTTTTGAATAAACGGTTTATCTTATTAGATTCCCACCTGAGCAGTCCTTGGAATTTGTTTTCTGTTCCCAGGGTCATATAATCCAAAGTTCAATTTTACCAGGTTCAGACAATAATATCAGGGTAAAAGTGGCTTGACACTCTAGATTTCATTTAGATTTTATACTCACAAATCTTTACTATTTTGCTGGAAATTCAGTGTCTTAAAAATACCCTTAAATATAGTTCTTTCAGTCTTTAAAATTATTTTCAGCTATGAGATAAGTCTTAATGTCCAATCACATTAGTTGATATGGAAATCAATATTTTTGCTTTAAATTATGACTATGTGAATGGTGATGATGTAACTACATATTCACGAATGGGCAATGACTTCTTTACTAGAACAATTTTTAGTTTTTCCTGGGATTCATAGTTTTTTTCTTGTATTTTCATTTGTTTAGTTCTCTATATACCCTGAATCCAGCCTCAAATTCTTAGTCAACTATTTAATCTTCTCTCAATAACTTAAGATCCATAAATATTCCATCAAATTTAGTCTGAAAAATTTTCCTGGGGCTTTTTGACCATCTGAGTCTAGACTGGTTCCAACAATTGTTATGCTTCACATCTAACTTGTTTCTCTCTTTGTTTTATGGTCCCAAGCATTTCTCTTTCTAAGTTAACTCCTCATTTTGAAGGATCAGTAGATTTCTAAGAAATTAGGAATGGAAGTAAGTTTTCTGAGACAGCATGCATGGAAATACTTATAGTCTATCCTTTTACTTTGTTAATAACTTATAAGAAATTCTAAGTGGGAAATCAATTTTTCTTCAGAATTTTGAAGACATTCCTCATTTAAATCTGTCATTGTTTGTGTTTCCTCTCTGAAAGTTTGAAGACCTTTTTCTTTGTTCTCAGTGTTATAAGATTTCACAATGATGTGTGTCTTAATGTGGTCAACTTTTATCTTTTAAAGTAGGTAGTACTTAGTAGGCCCTTCCTGTCAAAAAATTCGTCATCCTTCAGTTTGAAGGGAAATATCTTGGACCATTTCCTGATGATTTCTTCCCCCTCTATTTTCTTTTTTTTTTTTAAATACTGTATCAGTAAAAATACCAGGTTTAACATGCACAAAGCCAAGAAAACCAACGATGCCAGATACTGAATTTATATTGCACTGTCCTTTGAACACCCAGCAGGAATAAACTGCTAAATGCAGATACCATGCAGTGCAACCCCCTCTGTTTTCTTTGTCTGCTCTTTCCAGAATGCCTATCATTTGAATGGTAGACATGTGCACCTGTCCTCTGATTTTCTTATCTTTTCCCTAATATGTTATATATTCTTGTCACTTTGCTTTTCTTTCTGGCAGATAGTATTTTCTTTATTTTTTATTCTTTCTGCTGAGTTTACCATTTATGCTGTGTTTTTTAGAATTTAAAAATATTCCTTTTTATAACCTATTCTTTTTTTGTGGTACAATATTTTCTTTGATATTTCAGAGTATGTTAATGAGGGAATTTTTTTAGTGTTCTCTCTGAAGAGTCTCTGTTCCCTTTAAGTTATCTTTGCTATTTGTTTTGGTCTCTATCTTTCATTGTAGAGGAATTCCTCAGATGTCTGGTGCTCTATGAGATCTCAGTTCACCATTCCCAAAACTAGGGTAGCTTATTGGGCCCAGTTTAGGAAACACTGATCTATCTCATAGTAGATGAATGGGAACTTTATCAGACCCATGAATAAGCAGAAGTGAAATAGACACAATGTTTTTTCTTTTTCCTTTCCTTTCCTTTCCTTTTCTTTTCTTAATCCTTACCAGAGGACATTTTCTCATTGCTGTTAGAAAGAAGGGAAGTGAGAGAGAGCACGAGATAGAGAGATAGAGATAGGTAGATAGATAGATGAGAGAGAGAGAGAGAGAGAGAGAGAGAAACATCGATGTGAGAAACATCGACCAGTTGCCTTGTTGTACATGTCCCGATTGGGGATCAAACCTGCAACTGGGGTATGTGCCCTGACTGAGAACTGAACCCATGACCTTTTGGTCCACAGGAGGATGCTCCAACCAACAGAGCCACACTGGCAGGGCACAATGTTTTTCATTAAGCCCCACCTCCTTCTTCCTTCCTCAGGTTTTTTCTACAACTCTAACTCTCCCTTATCCTGATCCTGCCTCTGTCCTTTAGGATTTCTCATTGGCTCTTCCCTCATTAGAGCCAGTTCAAACAAAAATTCTGATCATTTTATTAATATACAGTATGAATGACTGATAAGGCTAAATATAATTCCTTGTATTTAACTTTTTGAAAATTGGGGCAAGAATATTCCATGGGAATAAACCAAAGGAACAGACTCTCAGGGTGTAATTTAGTTTAACATCAAAGCAAGTAGGCAGAAAGGTATACAAAAGTGGACAACTCCTTATCAAACCACTTATCTTACAAGGCTGGCAATAGTTGGAGAATCTCTACAAGAGTTGATATAGCAGAATCTCATTACTGCAACTGCTGTCTTCACTGTCTACCTTCCCAGTCAGGGTTTTTCTAATTTTTCCTGTTACCATTCCCAAGCCTTGAAGGGGCAGAGCTGCTTTCCCCTTTGAGGTGCTGATTCAAGAATGGCAACTGTTCGACTTCCAGCCAAGATGGAGGCATAGGTATACACACTGTGCCTCCTTGCACAACCAAAAGAAGGACAACAATTTAGAAACAAAAAACAACCAGTACCGACAGAAAATTGAACTGTATGGAAGTCCGACAACCAAGGAGTTAAAATAGACAATTCATCCAGATCAGTAGGAGGGGCAGAGTCGGGCGGCCAGGCAGAGAAGGGTAGCGGCAAAGTGATGGCTGGTGGACCTGGGTGCACAAGGCGGCAGCAGACAAACCCAATGAGGCCAGGGATTGTGGAGGGGTGCTGTAGGTGGCTGGTGGACCAGGTGGTCCCACATTCGTGCGCAGATAAACCAGGTGAAACTGGGGGATAAGACAGACTGCTCAACCCAGCATCCCAGTGCAAGAAAATAAAGCCTCAAAACACCCATTGAAAACACCTGTGGGGGTTGAGGTGCTAGGAGAAACTCCCAGCCTCACAGGACAGTTTGCTGGAGAGACCCCGAGGGTCCTAGAATGTACACGAACCTACTCACATGGGAATCAGCACCAGAAGGGCCCAGTTTGCTTGGGGAAGCGGTGGAAGGGACTGAAATCTAGCAGAGAGTGGAACAAGCGCCATTGTTCCCTCTCGGACCCCTCCCCCACATACAGCATTGCAACACAGCAACTGGGTTGCCCCACCCTGGTGAACACCTAAGGCTCTGCTCCTCACTACATAACAGACGTGCTGAGACAAAAAAAAAAAAAAAAAAAAAAAAAAAAAAAAAAAAAAAAAAAAAAAAAAAAAAAAAAAAAAAAAAAAAAAAAAAAAAAAAAAAAAAAAAAAAAAAAAAAAAAAAAAAAAAAAAAAAAAAAAAAAAAAAAAAAAAAAAAAAGGCCCAAATGAAAGAACAGATCAAAGCTTCAGAACAAATACAACTAAGTGATGAAAAGACGGCCAACCTATCAGATGCAAAATTCAAAGCACTGGTGATTAGGAAGCTCACAGAATTGGTTGATTTTGGTTGCAAATTAGAGGAACAAATGAAGGCTATGATAAGTGAAATGAAGAAAAATGCACAGGGAACCAATAGTGATGGGAGGAAAACTGGGACTCAAATCAGTGAAGTAGACCAGGAGGAAGAAAGAAACAACCAAACAGAAAACACAGAAGAAACAAGAACTCAAAAAAATGAACCTCCAGGACATCTTTAAACGTCCCAACATCCGAATTATAGGGGTATCAGAAGGGGAAGAGGAAGAGCAACAAGTGGAAAACTTATTTGAACAAATAATGAAGGAGAACTTCCCCAATCTGGCAAAGGAAACAGACTTCCAGGAAGTCCAGGAAGCTCAGAGAGTCCCAAAGAAGGTGGACCCAAGGAGGAACACACCAAGACACATCATAATTACATTAGTCAAGATTAAAATGAAGGAGAGAATTCTAGAAGCAGCAAGGGATAAAGGCAGAGTCACCTACAAAGGAGTTCCCATCAGACTGTCAGCTGATTTCTCAAAAGAGACCTTACAGGCAACAAAGGTCTGGAAAGAAGTATTCCAAGTCATGAAAGTCAAGGACCTACATCCAAGATTGCTCTATCCAGCGAAGCTGTCATTTAGAATGGAAGGGAAGATAAAGTGCTTCTCAGATAAGGTCAAGTTAAAGGAGTTCATCATCACCAAGCCCTTATTATATGAAATGTTAAAGGGACTTATCTAAGAAAAAGAAGATAAAAAACATGTGCAGTAAAATGACAGCAAACTCACAATTGTTAACAACCACACCTAAAACAAAAACAAAAACAAACTATGAAAACCACTAGAACAGGAACAGAACCACAGAAATGGAGATCACATGGAGGGTTATCAACAGGGGAGTAGGGAGGGAGGGGGAAGAGGTACAGAAAATAAGTAGCATAGATGGTAGGTAGAAAATAGACAGGGGGAGGGTAAGAATAGTATGGGAAATGTAGAAGCTAAAAAACTTATAAGCATGACACATGGACATGAACTAAAAGGGAATGTGGGTGGGAGGGGAGTATAGAGTGGAGGGGAGTGAAGGTGGGAAAATGGGACAACTGTAACAACATAATCAATAAAATATATTTTTAAAAAAACACAAAGAAAAAAAAGAATGACAACCGTTCTTCCTTAATGCCCCAAACTGAGCAGTGGTGACATTCATAAAAGATTTTTATAAATGTTTAGAGAGAAATAAACATAAAAATGGCATGAAACTAGATAACTGGGCATATCAGAGGTGACTTACTGTTTGTGGGTACTTGCCCTATTCCATTTTGATTACCATCCCAGCCCTACATTATGGGGATTATCCTAGTTTCCAATATTCAAGAGCATAATACCAGACAGTCAAATTCCTCTTTATCTGAAGGTGAGACATGCATGCTCAGAAAGAAGCCATATCCTACTGTGCTGACTTAAGGTCTTTCTTCTGGCAGAAGCAGCAAAAGAAAAATATGGATTATGTGGATTATGAACTAAATCTGGTCCATAGATATATTTTGTTAGTTCTGTTCCAGTCAAATTAAAAAAAATATTTTTATTGAATTAATTGGGGTTACATTGGTTTAATAAAATTATATATGTTTCAAGTACAGTTCTATAATTACTCATCTGTATAATGTATTGCATATTCACAACTCAAAATCTAGTCTCCTTCTACTATCATTTATCCCCCCTTTACCTTTTTCCTGCCCTGAACCCCCATTCCCTCTGGCAATCACCATACTGTTATCTGTGTGCATGAGGGTTTTTTTTTTTTTGCTTAATCTATATTTCACCTACCCCTCAACTGCCCCCACAACTCTGACAGCTTTCAGTCTGTTCTCTGTATCTATGGGTCTGTTTCTATTTTGTTTCTATCTTACATTAGATTACACATGTAAGTGAAATCATATGGTATTTGTCTTTCTCTGACTGGCTTATTTCACTTAGCATAATACCCTCTAGGTCTATCCATGCTGTTGCAAAAGGTAAGATTACCTTCTTTTTTATGGTGAAGTAGTATTTCATTGTGTAACTGTGTCACAGCTTTTTTTGTCTACTTATCTATCGATGGGCACCTTTGGCTGCCTCTAAATCTTGACTATTGTATTACAAGCAGTGCTGCAATGAACATAGAGGTGCATATATTCTTTTGAATCAGTGTTTGGATTTCTTTGGATATATTCCTAGAAGTGGAATTGCTGGGTCAGAAGGCTGTTCAATATATTTTTTGATATATATCTTCAGACAAGGAAAACAAAAGAAAAAAAAAACAAATGACACTACATCTAACTAGAAAGTCTTTGCACAGCAAAGGAAATCATCAATAAACTGAAAAGACAACCCACTGCATGAGAACATATTTGCCAAATGACACATCTGATAAGGGATTAATATACACAATTTATAAAGAAATGGTACAATTCAACACCACCACCAACACCACCAAAAACAATCCAATTAAAATACGGGGAAAGGACCTGAAGAGACATTTCTCCAAAGAGGACATACAGATGGCCAATAGACATATGAAAAGATGCTCAATGTCACTAGTCATCAGAAAAATACAAATTAAAACCACAATGAGATATCACCTTACACCTGTCAGAAAGGTTGTCATTAATAATCGACAAATAATGAATGTTGGTGAGGATGTGAAAAAAAGAGAACCCTTGTGCACTGTGTTGGGAATGTAGACTGGTGCAGACACTGTGGAAAACAGTATGGAGTTAACTTCTTCTGATCAACTTCACTTATTTTTGTTGTCCGCTTGCCCTCAGTAACCATTTGCAAACCTTCTGAGCTGCAGTTCTGTATCTGAGGACCTACTCTTCCCCAGGTGATGGACTGGGAGGAACCATCAGGTATCACCTTCCTTTTCAGAGGATAGCCCACCCATCTCAGGGGTATGGCCTTGTAAATGTAAGTACATATCCTGTTATAGTCCCAATAGTCATACAAGAGGTATACACTTACCATGGAGTGCTTTTGTTACAAGGAAGGTTTTTGCATAAGAGCCAGTACCATCTAAGCGCAAACTCGGAGATGAACGACATCAAACTGAGTACTATGTTGACATATATACACGGCAAGGTGAAATGTTAACATTTACATCCCTAAGATTCTGGGCCTAGTTACTGTTCTTCAACCTTTGAAGGATTATATAAGCTGAAGAAATGTAAAGGACAAAGTTTAAAGTGCTAGAAAAATATAAGCATTTTAAGCGCTATGGTTTTAGCATTAAAGCAACTGAAATAGGTGAGATAGAAAACAAATGTACTCTTTAGGAGTCCAGGGTGGCATTTTCACACCTAAATCTCTACATAAAACTCTCTAACGATAAAAACAAACCATCTTAGAAATTGGAATTCTAAATTTTTGTTAATATAGAATGAGAAAAAGGAGAAAGAACATAGCAATGTGCATTAGTGAAAACACAATTAGATCAGGAGTCAGGAGAGTTTCAGTCTAGACTCAGCCATGTCACCAACTAGTTCTATGAACTGAGAATCATTATTGAACCCTCCAGGTCTCCATTCTTTCCTTTATACTATATAGAGGGTGAAACCACATGACATTTAACAGACTCTCTGGACTGTAATCTTGTAATACAAGGGGAAAATTTTATCAAAGAACTCTAAATATTAAGTCTGATAACAATGAATGTACTATAAATACCAAGAGAGAGGTCTGATATGGTAATTTTAAAAATATTTATCTAGAACTGACTGATAAGCATCCATAAAATGAGAACTCAATAAATACACAAGCTAACAGAGTAATTCTGCTTCAACTAGAGGCAAAAATGTTTTTCTTATAGAAAGCAAACTTAAATGAATGATTTGGAAACCATACAAAATCCTTCCAAAACAACCCTAAAAGGTTAATTAACTTAAACACTCATTTACTAATGCCCTTTCATTTATTTTTTTTCCAATGAACTTGCAGTAGTCTTAGAAGAGATAACAAGGAAGCAAAATAAGCCTTCCTGAACCTTTTGTGATTATAATGTTGAGTGGCAGGTTCTCTAGAATGAACAATGGACAATGAAATAGTGTGGCCAAAGTAAACACTTTCTGTGAGCAGAATGAACCTTTATCTCAGCCAAGTAATCATTTTTATTCCACTAAAAAAACCCCTAAAATCATGCCAAGTTGTATCACTGCCACTGAAACTGGAATGGTTTCAACATCCCATAAAAACAGTGACAGTTAATAAATTGCCTCAGTAAAATCATGTGGGAGAGAAAAGAGATGAACAATTTTATTGAGTTATATGTGGTTCAAAAGATATGATCAGCACAGGTAATCACTGGTACCCTTCATGCCAAGATTACCACTGAGATAAGCACACCTGGATTCCCATGAACTTTTTGTCTTACGCTGACTAAAATAAAGTGATTCATGCAATAGGGGGATGGGCTAAAATAATATATTCACACACAGCAGCACGAAGTAGCTTGAAATATCAATAAAAGACAACATCAGAAAGATGAAACCAGTTTGTGCTACTTATGACATCATTTCACAAAAATTTAGACCATCATACACCAGTGTATTGCCTTAAATGAGGTACTAATCTACATAAGAAACCTAAAATGTTTCATATCTCCAAAAGTGCCTGAGAATCCAGTAATTTTATATTGTACATGCTCAGGAGTTTTTAAAAAAGAAATACACCCTATTTTTATTTCCTACATCATCCTTTAGCTTTTCCTTCTCTCTGCAGTGAGGGCATAATGGAGAGATGATAGCCAATGTATCACAAATAGAACTGGACATCTGAAGTGCCAAATAAGGACAAAGAACTAAAGTTCAAATATTTCCAATACAGAAACATTTTCATTCTGATCAATAAATAGCATACATCTGATTCCATTATTCTCATTCTCTCAGCTGATGTCAAAGTCACGTTATCCTTGATTTCTTTCATTAGCTCTTCATGCTTACATTTTAGTATGTGGGTTCAATAATCGAAGAACCCACAACACCTCAAATAATCAATGAAAACATAATTTAGAGGGACTGGGGTGAGGGGATGTGATTTACAATATCCTACCGATTTCCCTTGTTCAGAAGATCTCTTTGTCTCTTCATGACAAATGATATAACTTCTCAGGTTAAACCTAAACATTTTTTTCCTCTATTTTAGTGTTTTGTTTTGTTTTTTTTTAAAGATTTTATTTATTTATTTTTAGAGAGAGGAGAAGGGAAGGAGAAAGAGAGGGAGAGAAAGATCGATGTGTGGTTGCCTCTTGCACAACCCTACTGGGGACGTGACCCGTAGCCCAGGCCTGTGCCCTGATTGGGAATCAAACTGGCATCCCTTTGGTTCACAGCCCACGCTCAATCCACCGAGCTACACCAGCCAGGGCTATTTTACTGTTTCCTATTCTCCTTAGGTTAGGAAAAATTTCATTTTAACAGATGCTGCTAATGTGTAGGTTACTGAATCTGTGAGATATATTAAGGACATTATCTATTATAGCCTTAATTATGCTCATAATTTGAAAGAAGATTTAACACATCTTCTGCCACTGAAGCTGCCACTGAATAATCAAGATTTTTCTGTTAGTATGTATTCACTGTAGGAATGCTTCTCTGTACATGCTGAGTTGGGGCTTCTATTTAAAAAAAAAAAATAACAAAGCCATCTCAATAGCCACTCTAGAAGATGTCTTTGCTGGTAATCTTAACAATGTTTGAGCAGCCTTAGAACCTCTTTCCTCCTTGACTCTGATGGACTCTGTAAGTTACTACCTGGTACCAGAGCAATTGTCAGCTCAGATGTCAAGAGCCCTAAACAGCCCAAGAACACAAACTAGCACAGGAACAAGCTCTAAGGTTTACACTTATAAAGGGATCCATGAATACAGTGCTTCTCAGCCTTTTCCACCAACATAACCCAAATGCAGAGGAGCATCAAAGAAGTCTGCCGAGTAATCTGAATTATCTCCAAGCCAGAGATTTCTTTGAAGTTTCATGTTTTACCTTGAGAATTCATTTGAATTTTGAAACTTACTCTACATATTATAGTATATGCTTTAATACAATTAAAAATTTACTAAATTATACAACTTTTCCTCCAAATAATTAAATTAATGCTTGAGAGATGCATGCTGTTTCTTTTGGGGCTTTTGGTAACACCCCCATCTTCCAGCCACTTCTGTGTGCTCCCTAAATGTTCACATAACTTAGGATAAGGCACAGGGACCATAAATTTAATTTAATTTAATTTAATTATAGGTAAAATATTTTCTTATTTTTAAAAGATTTTATTTATTTATTTTAGAGAGAGGGGAAGCAGGGGAGAAAAAGAGGGAGAGAAACATCCATGTGCGAGAGATACATCGATAGCTTGCCTCTCCCATACCCCCAACTGGGAACCTGGGTCACAACCCAGGCATGTGCCCTGAATGGGAATCAAACCAGCAACCTTTTGGTTTACAAGCTGGCACTCAATCCACTGAGCCACACCAGCCAGGGTGGTAAAATACTTTCTAATGAACTCCTTTCTAACCCATCACCACCTAGGTGTGTTTCTTTATTTCTTCATCCTTTCCTTCTTTCCAGTTCTCATTGATCAGCTTAGGCTTTATTTTTTTCCAAGAGTCTTATCTGGTTTTTCCTTTCTCATCTTCTAGTATCTTGTTTGCCTCTCATGTTTTTTACTTGATTAGATCCAATCCTGTACTAGTTTCATTTATATCTTTTGTCTTTTTTCCAGCTTTACTGAGATATTGACATGTGACATGTAAGTTTGAAGTGTGAAAAGTAATGATTTATGTACAGATTATGAAATTATTACCACAATAAGGTTAGTTAACACTTCTACCCCCTCATCTAGTTACCTGCTAGTGTGTGCGGTGATAACATTAAAGATGTACTCTCTCAAAAACTTTCAAGTATACAATACAGTATAATTCTAATTACCAAGTCATCATGCTATACATTAGATCCCAAGAACTTACTCATCTTTGTAATTGAAATTTGTACCTTTGACCAACATCTTCTCACTCCCCCTACCTTCCAGTCCCTGGCAAGCACCATTCTGCTGCATTTTTTTTTTTTTTTTTTTTTTAGCTTGGCCCTGATTTCACATATAAGTGAGAAGATACAGTGTCTGTCTTTCTCTTTCTGGCTTATTTCACTTACTAAAATGGCCACAAGGTCCATCCATGTTATGGCAAATGGCAAGATTTCCTTCTTTCTCATGTCTGAATACATTTCCATTGTTTATCTATACACCATGGCTTCTTTATCCATTCATCCACTCGTGAACACTTAGGCTGTTACCACGTTTTGGCTGTTGTGAATAATGCTGCAGTGAACTCAGGAGTGTAGATACCTCTTTGAGATAGCAATTTCCTTCAAATATATGCTCAGAAGTGGGATTTCCGGATCATATGGTATTTCCATTTTTAATTTTTGAGGAACCGCCATACTGTTTTCCATAGTAGTTAAACCAATTTACATTCTTACAAAGAGTGTGCAAACGTTCTCTTTTCTACACAACCACTTATTTCTTATCTTTTTGATGATACTCATTCTAACAGGTATGAGGTGGTATCTCATCATGGTTTTGATTTGCATTTCCCTGTTGGTTAGTGATGTTGAACATCTTTTCATGTACCTCTTGATGATTTGTATGTCTTTGGAAAAATGTCTGTTCAAGTCCTCTGCTAGTTTTTAATTGATTTTTAAAAATTTTTGCTATTGAGTTGTATGAGTTTCTTTTGTATTTTGGATGTTAATCCCTAATCAAATACATGTTTGCAAATATTTTCTTCCATTCTGTAAGTTGCATTTTCCTTTCGCTATTTCTTTTGCTGTGCAAGAGCTTTTTAGTTTGATATAGTTACAATTATTTATTTTTGCTTTTGTTGCTTGTGCTTTTGGTGTCATATCCAAAAATTTGTTGCCAAGACCATCTTAAGAACTTTTTTTCCTATTTTTTCCTAGTAGTTTTACATTTTGAGTCTTACATTTGTCTTCAATCAATTTCAATTTAATTTTTATAAGTGGTGTGAGATAAGGGTTGAATTTATTTTCTTTGCATGTAAAACTAGTTTCTCCAACATCACTTATGGAAGAGACTGTCCTGTCCACATTGAGTATTCTTGGCTCCCTTGTCAGACATCAGTTGACTGTGTATGTGCAGGTTGTTTCTGGGCTCTTGATTCTGTTCCATTGGTCTATGTGTTTGTTTTTATGCCAATACCATACTCTTTTGATTATAGTTTTATAATATAGCTTGAAATCAGGCTCTGTGATGTTCCAACTTTGTTCTTTGTCAGAATTTCTTTGGCTATTTGGAGTTTTTGTGGTTCTACATGAATTTTAGGATTGGTTTTTATATTTCTGTGAAAAATGCCATTGGAGTTTTTATGGGGAATGCATTGGAATCTGTAGATGGCTTTGGATTCTTCATTTTTATTAAAATTCATAGTTATTTCATGAACTTCTTAAGGGTAACTCCCTACATGTATCACTTATCTACTGCAACATAACAAGCAATCACAAAACAGTAACTTAGAATAGCACTTGTTTTCCTGTGATTCTGGGTTCAACAATTTTGGCTGGGCTCTCCAGGGAAGTTCTCTGTCCTATCTAATCTAGGATCACCAATGTGACCTAGATTAGGTCCTCTGGTAGCACAAATGGGGCTGGAGGGACAAGATGTGCCCACTCATGTGTCTGAGGCCTGGATGCTGGCTGTTGGCTGAATCCCACTGTATGGTTTCTTCTCATTTTATAGTCTTGCCTAGACTTACTTTCACTGTGACAGGGATGTTTTAAGAGGTAAAGCAAAAAACTGTAAGGCATTTTGAAGCCTAGGCTCCAAAACTTGCACAATTCCACTCTTGTCACATTCCATTGGTCAAAATAAATCACAAGGCATCCCAACATTCAAGGGGAAAAGACTCTACCTTTCGACAGAAAGCTGAAAAATATTGTGGCCATATTTTCAATCAAGCACACCAGGCCTTCTCCTTGTTTTGTCAGTTTAGCAGCAAGTATCATAGTGAAGGCACCTACTGGACATTAGCTAAAATAAACTCAGTGTTCTGGCACTTTTATTATATCCAGCTGGAGACTATAACCTCGGGGTAAGAATACATTTGAAGGAAAAATTAATCTTTATCAGTTTCATCTATAACTCATTACGTGGACTCATTTTCTTTTTAAAAATTTCCTAGATCCAAAGACACATGTCTTATTTCAAAGGAATAGCTGCACCTCAAAGAAAGAAGCCCATGCTTTGAAGATTGAAAAGAAATTAACAAATAGTTACTATGCCTGAGACAAGAGTACCAAAAGTTTTGCTCATTATTACACTCATTTATTGATCAAGCATTCTTCCTGTGCTTGCTGTGTGTCAGGCTCTGTGCTATTTGCCCAGGATGCATAATCTAGTAGAGGAGCTAGATATACTAATGGATCATTGTAACACTCATGATTCATAATTACAATGATAGATATATGCATAGGATATAATAAAAACACATTAAAACATAAAATTCATTTTAAAAATTTACAATTTGGTTGTGTAACAAGACACACATGAATCTCCTAGTTGCTAAATATATATGTGAACATATCAATTTTATGTAGTGTTATTAAAGCTTTTTGAGGATTGCAAGGGTATGTATACAAAGAAAAGAAAGAAGGCAAGATTTATATTATTGGACCATGTGGTGGACATCTGTTCTTTCTGCCTGCCTAGCACCCATTTGCTCTTCTTGTGGTGACAGCACCTTGATTCCCTGCCCCTTTTCTTCCACTCGCAGTCTAAATGACAGGGACTGAGACAATTCTACCCTGGTGTCACAGGTGGAGTGTGTGGTCCAGGCCTGGCCCATTGGGCCACTGCACTTTTCTGGCCAGAGGGACTCATTCAGGGATAATTATATAACCCAAGATCTGGTGAGAACAATTTCCAGGACTTTTGTGGAACTTCTGTGAAGGGAAAGATCACTCTTTTCTTTTGTGTTTGCTCAACAGAATGAGTGTAAACCTGGGGCTGCTGGAAGCCACAAAAAGGAGCCTGGGAATAAAGCCAATTCTGAAGGAAATGGTTGAGACATGGAGGGCAGATCGATGGCATTCGAGCCTCTGGATCCATCCATGCAAGATCTAACTGTCTAGACTTCAATATATTTATACTCATCTTATTTTCTCTTCCGTCCCCTCCCTTCTCACTCTTTCTCTCCCTTCCCACCCCTCCCCTTCCTTCCTCTCCCTTTACCCTCTCTTCTCTATCTTCCTTCAAAGTATTATAACAGTGTGTAGCCAAGAGGGGGTCCCAAATAGGGATTTGGAACGGGGTCCAGAAGTCATGGTGTCCAGGAAATGTTAGAAAAATATATAGGTTGTCCTCCCCGCTTCCTCCCACAGGTTTGAGCTGGGGGAAGGGACACATGGAGCAGGACCATGCAGAGCTATTTTGTATGGCAACGGCCCACAGCACCTCACTGTCCTGTGTAGTTGAAAGTGGCCACGTTGCTCTCTGTAAGTCCATACGTCTCCAGCACCTGCAGAGGCCCGAAATGCCGCACAAAACGCTCCCAGGTGTCTGGGCGCAGCCCACTGCCAACTGGACCTTATTTCTACATTCTGCCTGACTCTGTGAGGAGTGCAGAGAGGGGCAGGAGCTTCAACACCAATGTGCCAGCTCCCCAAAGTGAAGTCCTGTTCCTCATTCCCTAGAAACACTTTCCACTCTTATGCTCAACACCCTAAGCATCAGATGTCCCACAGTGCCAGGCTCTCTACCCGACCCTGCTACTTTCTTCTTGCTGGCAACAGCTTTGCAGCTAACCTCTGGTATGGTCATTTAACATATCTATAACATTTAACTGGTTGCATAGATGTGTTAAATAGCTGTGGCTATGCTTTGAGCCAGGTGACGGAAGTGACTTCCACCCAAGATTAACTGGGAGGCAGCTCCACCTGGTTACAGCTCGTGCGTGAGAGCTTGGAGAAGATTAGCTCCATGCCATGGGGCCACATGTGCCCAGACTTATGATGGCAGCTCAGTAAAGCTGGAAGGATACAGGAGTGCTGGCAGGTGTAACCAATTGCAGGAAGAGTCGGAAATGGGGCTGTAGAGGAAGACTGGCTCAGGGATTTAAACCCAGATTCGGCAGCCATGCCGGGGAGAACCACACGGCTTTGGTGAGAGTGAGGATCATGTGGCTTGGGGTGCTCCCTTTTGTCACATGGCTTAGGAAGCAGGAAAGACTTTGCCTGGAAGAAAAGGGGTAACAGGACTCCCTTTTCTTCTTCTTGCTGGTGGGCCATGAGAAGATGCCACATGGTTTTGGATTAACTGGAGATCCTGGCAGCGACACAGCTGGTGGTGCCAGGAGCCTGAATCACGGACTTCTACTTCTTTTCCTGAGATACGGTACCCCAGATTAGGGCAGAGGGAGAAGGAAGGACTGTGTGCATCTGTGGGTATCCTAAAGTACTTCAATATTTTAATGAAGACATTAAGTCACTACTCTAAGCCTGTGTAGCTTTAAATAAATATGTCCTTTCCTTTTCACAAATCTCTAGCATTGAGAGACGTCTTTCCTCTGGCAGCAGGCATAGCAAACCTAGTGGTAAGTGACTATCCTTTCGGTAATAGTATGTCATACATCCCCCTTGGGTCTGTTCTGTAACAGTATTAGTGTTGGATGTTTGCCATTTTTATCAAAAACACTAAGTGAGAGTACAGAGGAACAAAACTTAAGAAGGAGGTTTGTGCCCTGGCCAGGTGGCTCAGTTGGTTGGAGTGTTGTCCCACACACCAAAAGTTTGCAGGTTTGGTTCCCGGTCAGGGCACATACCTAGGTTGTAGGTTTGATTCCTGGTCCAGGCACTATAGGAGGTAACTGACTGATGTTTCTCTCTCTCTCTTCCTCTCTCTCTACAATTAATAAACATATCCTCAGGTGAGGATTAAAAAAAGAGATAGGTTTGAGGAGTATATATCAATCAAACTAGTATTATCAAAGCAAAGGGTCTCTGCGGGGAAGCAATGGAAACACAGTAAGGTAGGATGAGGCCGCTAGATGGGAAGGAGTCTTGATGTCCCAAAGAGTTTAGAGGTGATATAGTAGAGTCTATTAAGGTGACAGAAGAAGATCAATGCATTTTACCATGAGTACACAATAACAGTATTAGAAGTTATAGCAGCATCAATTAAAATTAGGAGTTAGGAGGAAACTGTGATAATTTGGAGGGTGAGGAGGAGGTCCTATATATGGGCAATGGCAATGGCAATCTGAAAAGCATCAGACAAATAACGGGGATAAGAGACTGCACAAGGACAGGAAGGACAAGGATTAGTAAAAAGGGATACAAGGAAACTAAATTGACTGACCAAGTCTACCCAAACTAAATCTAAACAACAGTCAATCTACAGAAAGTTGCTTGATGGTGTTCTCAGTATGCAATTAAACAACAAAATAGTGTAGCAACTAACTCCCACTTTGGCTTCTGTACGCCCAGCTTCCAATAAGGACACCTCAAGGCTAGAGTTATTTTTGCATCAGCTTCTGTACCTCCTGCTTCAGCCACGTAGGATAGGGTGTCCGGAGAGCTATAAAAGCCTTGCTCAGTCAAGGTTCGGGGCCCAGAATTTGGAGACTGCCTCCTCTGGGTCCGCGCATGTAATAAAGCCTCACTCTGTTACCCCGAATCGCGCCAGAGTCATTATTTTCCGAATTATTTTCCGTAACAATAGTACCTATTATTACAGATTTTAGAAACCTATTCTAATTCCCAATTAAGGAGTAGAATAAATAAACACATTATTCCCCCTATGACACAGGGCTTAGAGTATGTAAAACAACAACCTTCCCCCCCCATACACACACACACACACACACACACACACACACACTTTCTGAAAACTTCAATCAGGGCTAAATGCCTTTGTGACTTTAGTCTGGTTTTAGGCTGGCTGGTCAGTACTTTTAACAATGAATCTCTCAAGACGACTTTATTTAAAAGGTTCTGCGTTAATTACTCATTGCTCACCCAGGGCCCATAGGGGATTTAAGACACTTTTGCTTTTTTTTTTATTCACCAGCCAGAACCCTACCTATTAAGGTTAATCCAATTGAATTGGAAATACCTTCTTGTCTCACTTAATTTAACCTGTTTTAAGGGTTTAGAAAAATATTTACATACAGAGAAAAGAAACCCAACAATATTTAAGAGTAACTTTTATTTTGGAACATTGGAATGTGTCAGGACTAGACAGATTTTGTGTCCATTAAACAGCTGTGGTTTTAACTTTTTTTTTTCTAAAGCAAGATACTAAACCAAAACTGAGGGGGCAATCTATTTGTTTCTTTAAATCTGCCAAGGAATCAAGATACATCCTTATATTTCCTCCCTCAGGTTTGGAAGGTTTGGAGTCCTTCCTGTCCAAATGATACATTCTTTGATCTAACCTTTTGCTCTGAGTTCCTGTTAAGGAAAGCTCATGCTATTAGCTTCTCTGAGAAACTTGGGTACTTTTTATGTTCCTTGTGGACCATAGTGGATTATCAGAGCAGCAGTGAAGGCTGGCACATCAGGTGGGAATATATTTCAAGGAAAGACCTATAAAGAGTCTTTGAAGATACAGGTTATTGGAAATGGTACCCACTGTTCTAAGCTTAGCATAAATTAAATTTAGTTGTATTAATTAGCAGGTTTTAATGTCTGCTATCTTAAACAATGTTTTAAAACCATGGGGATCTGATTCAAATGAGTTCTTGGGCTCTCTGAGACCTGACCAAAGAAGGAAAAACAAGTGCCCCCAAGGATCTGAAAAGCACAGGCTTGTAACAATCTCATTAGCGAGCTTGGAGGCTGTACATCAGCTCTCCTCAGGCAACCCTGCCTTTCTTCCAAGGGTCATCACCCTGAGGCACTGCCTCTTTCACATAATTCACACATTTGACACAAATCTGTGGAAATCATGTTTAAGGTTTACAGCTTGGTTGAAGTAAAAAAAAAGAAAAAAACCCAAACACTTGTTTATTTAAAAGGGCATGTTTTAATAAAGGCTCTGTGGGAACTGCTAACATATACTATAAATACCTAATGCTAGAAATACTTTAAAACTCCAGAGTACGAATTATAAACAGAATTAAAAAAAATTAAGTCCTGATTTAAAATATGTAACTTAAATTTTTAAAATTTAAATTAAAAAATTTAAAGCATAAATTTAAAAAATGAAAATTACAAATAATTATATTTAATCTAGGGTTTTTTTTTCCTCACTGAGAATTTAGGCAGCATAGACAAAATCTCATGACTACTTTGGAATAATATATACTGTCGCTTTTCTAACAAAGAAATGGGCTTAATCTAATAGGAATTTTCCTCTGGTCCCTCCTCAAGACCCTGGGGACCATGTGCCTGCAGTTTCTGGGATTGGCCTCTGGAGAGCAGTGTCCTTTTTAGTTTGCACCTTGAACCTCAAAGGAGTTTTTCTAAGTAAAAGTTGCCAAGGACTCAAAGAATCATGTATTTCAATAAGCCACTTAGTGTTCTCAACTCCTTAGTAGCCCTGTGGCTTGGGGCAAGTGACTTAACTTCTCTGAGCCTCAGTGTCCTCCTCCATTTAAGGAGAGATCTATTCTAAACTCTGAAGGTAGTTTCAAGAATTAGATAATGTACATAGTCACTGTGTAGGAACCTTCAAATGATACCTTGCTAAGCCTTCCAAGTACCCCAAAACTCTGTCTTTAGAGGTAAGAAAACTGAAGCTCACAAAAATTGGGAGCATAGTCTAAGTCCCATGGCAACCCAGTAGAGAACCTGAGATTTATGTTTTTAGCACATAATACAAGTAAAGTGGCTAGAAAATTGCCTTGCAGATATTAAATATTAGTAATTTTGAACCACTTTTATTAGTGCTATTATTAAATTATTTATAGCTGGTATACCTGAAGGACATTAAAATTTTAAAATATTATTTGTATGATGACTTAAAACAGATATAAAAATCAATTATGACACAGTTGTTCAGATATCTTAATTCCCCCCCAATGAATATTTGAGCAGAGAATGTAAGGCCAAAGGGAAGATTTGTAAATAAAAGTTATGGTCAATTAAATGTGCAAAATGCTATATATTTTATTCTGCTCCTGAAGATTCACAAGAAACATTAGCACATAAAATCCTCTGAGATGTCTCACAGTAAAGAAAACTATTAATCTAGTTTAACCCAAAGTTTTCAAATGTATTTAACAAAGGAATTCTTTCTTGATGTAATATTTATGATCATCCCATGAAATCAGTATTCTATAGAAAGCATTTGGAATAAAATAATCTATCAAAATTCTTCTTCCAACATGAGCATGTAGTGTTTTGATGTGTTTTTTTTTTTTTTTTTCCCTGCTAACTCCACTCTGTTGTGGATGTACTGTTAAATGTCAGGGCTGACAATAAAGTCTTTCTGACACTTAACTGCTAAACCTAAATTTTTCTTAGGCTTTTCTCACAATACATTTTTTTAATGCTTCTCCCCATAACTGCAGTCACAGTTAAAATACTAACCCTTTCCCAAAACTGCTGCTCATAGCAATACTTAGATATCCTTGTAAGCCTTATCTTTTGCACCATTCATTGGCTTCTCAGGTCATTGACTCTAATTTAAACTTTTTAATTTGTCAAGAGCTTACAACTCCACAATTAAATGGTAACTTCCTTAATGTCTGGAACCATGCATTGCATGTCCATATATCTCTCCCTAAAAGTGCATCAACACAGTGCATTTCTCATTCATTCATTGAACAGATATGCACTGAGCAGATCCCATGTGCCAGGCACTGTTCTAATTGCTGGGTTATACCAGCACCCTAGCAAGGTCACCAGTACTCTAGTGGAACTTTTATTGTACTGAAGCAGATAAATACCTAAGCCTGATTCAAGTAAGTACATAAGGTAATGTCAGATAAGAATAAGTGGCGTGAAGCAATAAGAGCATGTAAAAGAGTGATTGACAAGAGGTTACCTTGGAAAGGACTCTCCAAAGAGGAAATATTTAACCTGGAATCCGAATAACAGGAAAGAACCAGTCATGCCTGAGAAGGTCAGGAAGAAGAATGTTCTAGATCAGAGCACAGACCCAGGGGAAAGGGTAGAGGCTGGCTGAATTCACTGAGAGGAAAAACAAGGTGGCCAGGGTGGCTAGGGCATGCATAGTGAATCAGAGGAATCACTACAATATCAACTGAGAGTGGTGGGTATGAGCCAGACTGGAGTAAACAGTTTGGACTTTATTTTAGGTGCTATCGGAGCTATGGAGTGTTAAAGATGGGAATGACCTACACATGTTTTCATCACATTGAAAGACCACTCTGTGTGGTAAAGAATAAAATCTGGTGGGTAGAAGGAGGAATCAGGGAGGCCCATTATAGACTGTTCTAGTAGTCAAGGCAAGATATAATGGTGCTTTAGACAAGGGTGGTTGCAGTAGAACAAAGGAAGTGGACAAATTCTGTATGTGTTTTGGCAAAAGAGACAATGGGAATTGCTGGCTTGAGCAAACTGATAGATGGTGCTATTTGCTAGATGGAGATATCTGGGAGGGAAATGACCCTGGTAGGAGAGGCGATGAAGGTTGAGAGGGTCTACAGCATATCCAAGAATATGTGTCAGTTTACCTTATTCTGAAGTTCATGGGAAAGGGCAGGGCTAGATACATACATTTGGGAATCAATGGCACAAAAATAGTATTAAAATCATGGAACCACAGGATATAATCTAGGTAGAGAATGTAACCCCAAGGCACCTCAAAATTTGGAAGTGGTACAGGAGGAGAGCAGAGACAGAGAGAGAGACAGAGAGAAGGAAAGCAAAATGGTGGGCAGAAGCCCAGGAGTATGTGGTGTGGAGAAGTCCAGGAGTATCAAGTACAGCTGCAGTGAGGGAAAGGTCAGCTGAGGCAAATGCCAGGGATTCAGATGAGGACAGAAGAGGAACCACGGGGCTGGTCAACAGGGAGGCAATAAGGGCAGGTGCCGCCACGGAGTGGTGATGACTAAGGTGGGAGGAGTGGATTGAAGCAAGAATGAGAGATAAAGACTGATAAACATTCCAAAGAGACAAACTTTTCAAAAAGCTTTGTCATGAAGAGGAGCAGAGAAGTGGGGCAGGAGTGGGAAGGGACATGAAGTCAAGAGAGTGTTCCCCCAACCCCAAGAAGGGAGATACTAGATAGAGTCAGAAGCAAACACTAATGATGTAGAAAAGAGAAGAACTAATTGAACACATAAATCTTTAACTGTTGAAAATTTATGATGCGTTGCATTTATATTAGACTGAATAGAAGGTTATTTTCTGACATACAAGTTGTAATTGTGACAGTTTCCAGGAAATAAAACTGGGTAGTAATAATAATAACAATGTTAACAACAATGTAGTGCTTATTATGTGTCAGGCATTGTTTTATGTGCTTTACATATATATGTATTACATACATGCAAATATATATTTGCTTCTGCATCCCTCCAAGTAACAATAATTGTTCTTGTATTACACTTGATTGGGAACCGAGATACAGAGAGGTCAAGTAACTTATCTCGTATGACGCAAGCAGCAGAACCAGGATTCCTGCTCCATCTGACTCTGAAGCTTAACTGATAAACTGGTAAAAGGTTTCACATCAGCTGCCATTTCCTCAGTTCATGACATGTTTTATAATTCAACTCCTCTCATTCACTTCTTTCTCCAAGGGTATAGTTATAGAAAAGGATGAAAAGAAATTGTTTCTAACCCTTTCTCTATTTGGGGCATTCTTATGAGATGGAAGTGGTGTAGGGGAAGAGGAGGGAGAATTGCTGACTACACCAAACCAGTCGGATGTAGTCAGCAATTCTCTCAAACCTCTTGCTTTTAGAATATTTATAATCATATACTATACATTAAAATACAACTTCTGACAGTATAGTTTTTTTCAACAAAAGTATTCCATCTATATCTAAATTAGACACACACTTATATACTGCCTTAATGGCTATATGATATTCACTTGTTGAGATATACTACAATTTACTTAACCCTTCAAATAAGTATGTGTATGTATATACATTTACATAAGAAGTCCATGATCTTGGCAGAAAAATTAGAACATACAGTTTAGCGAAAAGAATTCCACTGTTTAATTTAATAAATATTACTGAGTCTCCATTTTATGCCATGCAACCATTACAAACCATTCTTTCAAATGCCATTTAGAAGCACAAGGACAATGCAAAGGGCTATATAGAAAGTATGTGAAAAAATAATAAAAAACAATTAAATCACACATATATGAGAGAGAAAGAAAGAGAGGGAGAAATGTAAGCAGTAGTTATTATTTCTGGTTTTATTTTCTTCTGCTTGTCTTTTCCTTATTTTCTATAATGAATATATATTTCTTCAATATTCACAAAAATGTGATTTTAAAAATGAAATATTTCTAAATTTTTTATTATGCAAAATTGCAAATGTACTAGAAAATATATATTTGATTGCTCAAAATATATACAATAAACTCCACACTTCCATCACCCAGCTTCAATAATCATCAACATTTTAAAGAACTTTCCAATTGCTTATTTTGTATTCGTAGAAAACAATAATACTTACGGACAGAAAAATATGCTTATAGACTTCCAGTTAAGATGCTCACATATGCAGATATGGCTTGCCTCTTTGCACAACTACATCAAAATTACAACTAAAATATAGAACAACCATCACTCAGAACTGTCAGAAATCAAGTTGAATGCAATTCTGACAACTGCAGAATTAAAGAAATCACAATCCAGACAGGATGGGCACAGATGTGAAACAGACCAGTCCCACACCTATGTGTGGTGGACAAAAATTCAGGAGGGATATCATGGGAGCAGGGAGTCTGAGTCTACACCAGGTCCCATAGCCTAGGGTTCCAGTGCCATTCTAGTTTTAGAAACCACAACTTCTGGTTTAAAAAACTAGCTGGGGTTGAGACAGTGACAGAGACTGCTGAAGCCCCAAGAAGTTCCTTTTAAAGAACCCATACATGGACTCACCTCCTCAGACTCACTCCCTCTGAGTTCCACCTCTGGGGTAGCAGCCTGAAAGGCACCAGTGACATATGGGGAGAAACCGAAGTGTCAGACATCAAGGTAAGCAGAGACCATTGTCCATTTTCTTTTCTCTTCTTTTTTTAAATGACTTTATTGATTTATTTTTAGATAGAGGGGAAAGGAGGGAGAAAGAGAGGGAGAGAAACATTAATGTGTGGCTGCCTCTTGCACACCCACCAAATGGGGACCTGGCCTGCAAATCAGGCTTGTGCCCTGACTGGAAATAGAACTGCTGACCCTTTGGTTCACAGGTTGGTACTCAATGCACTGAGCCACACCAGCTAGGGCCATTGTCCCTTTTCTAAAACCTGCCCCCACAGAGCCAAAGAGCCAGCAAGCTGGTGCCATATTGGAGATTCCATCAACCTGGCTGACACTGTTTGATCTGCCTTGGAGATCCCCAGAGACTCTGCCCCACCCAACTTATGGGTCCATACAAGCTGCTTTTTCATATGAATGGCTGGTCTTGGCTCACTGTTTCACAACTTCCTAAATACTCTCAAACAAGCAACAGCTGGCCTCAGTGAACCCCAAGCCCAGCACTAGCAGCAGCCAGCCTAGATTCACAGCTAGGCCTTGCCTGGGAAATCCAAGCCCAGCACAAGTAGCAGCCATCTCAGATTGCTTTATAGCTTAGGCAGGGTGGCCCCACCCAAAACACAGGTGAGGGCTGACCTTGGCCTGCACCACCTGGGGAACCCCAGGGCCAGTGCACCCAGTAGACAGCCACAAACCATGTTGGAGCACCACCACCCAGACCCTGGATAGCTGATTCTCCATGGAGGGCAGAGGTTTGTAGTAAGTGGTCTGGGAAAATCAAGACAACTGTAATAACATAATCAATAATATGGACTACTAAGATATGGAGTCAAAGTGGTCCTACCTACTGTATTTTGCCATGTATAATACACACTTCTTTTGCCCAGTATATGCGTATTATACATGGGTGTAATGAATATGTGCCATGGGCATAATAATCCTATGTATAATGTGCACAAAAATGTGAGTGCACATTTTACATGGCAAAATAAGGTAATACATAGAAACAAAGACAGGGGGGTCGCCAAAATGAGGAGACAAAGAAACATGGCCCAAATGAAAGAACAGATCAAAACTCCAGAAAAAGAGTTACATGAAATGGAGATAAGCAATCTATTAGATGCAGAGTTCAAAACACTGGTTATAAGGATGCTCAAGGAACTTGGTGAGGACCTCGGTGAGGACCTCAGCAGCATAAAAATGATAGTCAGAAATGAAGGATACACTAATTGAAATCAAGAACAATTTACAACAGTAGAGTGGATGCAGCTGAGAATCAAATCAATGATTTGGAACATAAGGAAGCACAAAACAACCAATCGGAACAAAAAGAAAAAAGAATGCAAAAACACAAGTATAGTGTACGTTTCTAGGACGACTTCAAGAGGTCCAACATTTGCATCATAGGGGTGCCAGAAAGAGAAGAGAAAGAACAAAAAACTGGAAATCTATTTGAAAAAATAATGGAAGAAAACTTCCCTAATTTGGTGAAGGAAATGGACATGCAAGTCCAGGAAGCACAGAGGGTCCCAAACAAGATGGATGCAAATAGGCCCTCTCTTGCAAGGCACATCATAATGAAAATACCAAAGGTTAAAGATAAAGAGAGGATCTTAAAAACAGCAAGAGAAAAGCAGTTAGTTTCAATCAGGAGAGTTCCCATGAGACTGTTGGCCGATTTCTAAAAACAGATTTTGAAGGCTAGAATGAACTGGCAAGACATATTCAAAGTAATTAAAAGCAGAGACCTACAGGCAAGATTGCTCTACCCAGCAAAGCTACCATTTAGAATGGAAGGACAGATAAAGAGATTCCCAAAATACAAAAAAACTAAAGAAGATCATCATCACCAAACCATTATTATATGAAATGTTAAAGGTACTTATTTAAGAAAAAGAAAATCAAAACTATGAACAATAAAATGGCAAAAATACATATCTATAAACAGTTGAATCTAAAAAACAAGCTAGCTACCACTTCTTGGCCTTTTGGCTAAGGTCAAGTGTAGTATCTGTTCTTATCAGTTTAAAAAACAAGCTAAGCAAACAAGAAGAACAGAGACAGAATCATGGATAGAGAGTGTTCTGATGGTTGCTAGATGGGAGGGGATTGTGGAAGAATGGGTGAGGAGGTGAGGGGATTAAGAAGTACAAATGGGTACTTACAGAATAGCCTTGGGGATGTAAAGTACAGTATAGGAAATGGAGTAGCTAAAGGTCTTACACATATGACCCATGGACATGAACAATGGTGTGGGGGTTGCCTGAGGGACTGGGAAGTGCTGGGTGGAGGGGCAACGGAGGAAAAATCAGGACAACTATAATAGCATAATCAATAAAATATAATTTAAAAAAAGAACAGAAAAAAACTATGTTTATAGAAAAAAATTTAAATGTTAAATAAATGTTTGTTGTTGTTTTTTTTTTAAATTCTCACTGCAAAAAAAACCTCACTGCACTACCATTTGAAGAAGTTCTCAAGTAGTTTCTGAGGCCTGCTGACACAGTTACCATCTTTGGATCCAATTCACCCCTTCTCTCTAGGAGCTATCTGAATGCATTATTATGCTTGGGAAAGTGAAGAACTAAAATAATGGAACTGGGGAACTGCGAACTGTGAAGCTATAGTATAGAACAGGGGAAACAGTGAGCTCTCACCAGTGAAGTGTGGCCAAGAAGACAGCCCAGGGACAAGCCACCAACAGGCTGGTAGGTCACTCTCATTTACAGAGGTCAAGGAAGCAGAGCCAGTAGAACTATCAAACTGTCACCTGGTTGTACCTACCCAAACTGTTGTCACTGCTTGTGGGCCAGGAAGCAATTTTATCCCTCAGTTTCTTCTTTTTACAGGAGTTGTCTGACTTCTCAGAAAGGCCCACCTCTTCCTTCCTAATTTCTCGAACAAGCTGCATGCGGCATCTTATAAAATCCTGAAAGGAAATCTTCCCATTTTCATCTGCACCCAGTTGGTTCATGATCTCAGCCACAGACTCTTCCATATTCAATTGGCGACAGACCATCAACAAGTCATTCCTACAGAAGGGGTTGAACAGAAAAGTTGTTTAGGAGAGACATTTGAACTAAAGAAAGTGGTTAATGAAAAAAGAGTTTCTTGACTCTAGTAAACCTATTTCTAATCTTCTCATTGCATTTAGAAAAGTGGTAAGTGTGCAAAATGACCTGTTTCACTAGTTATTCTAGACAAGAATGCCATTATTATTTGGAAGAGTGAGGCAACTTTAAATCCTTTGTTCCCTTTTTTTCCTCTTTCCACGCCCTTCCCTCCTTTTCTATCTTTTGAAATCGATGGAGCACCTGTAGAGCGTAGCTCTGTAATCTCTGTAAGATAGAGTTTCAGAACACAGAAAAGACATTGTTTCTACTCTTGGCAAAGTTTTAAATCTAGTCAGGTTTTAAAAGAACAACAAAGATTTTAACATTGAAAATTGAAGGCTCAATTTTCAGCTTTCTGGACCAATCAGCTAATTTTAACGCTTCTTTAAAATGTTATTTAAACTTGACTTTCATGATTGTGCTTGCCTACCTCTGATTTTTCCTGAGTTCCTTTGAATATTTTTCATGCTCCTATCAGCAATTAGCAAGCCCTATGGCTTAGAGCAGGGATCAAACCCCAACTGTGTTGCAGGACTGGGACATAATGTATATGTGAAGTACATGGATCAAAGAGGGATCGGTGAAGCCTGTGCTTTGACTAAGAAGTATATATAGCCTATAGATTCTCAAATTAAAAAAAAAACAAATAAATAATAAAAAGAATAAAAAAAGGAACAACAAGAACAACAACACTATGCTGGCCAAGAACATATATCTGGATGACACCATTGGAACCTTAGAATATTTTGACACGCTCAAGTTTTGTCTTCTCAACCTGATCCCAAGCTCCTGAAGCCAGTGTGGGCCGTGTGTGGGTCTCCCTTAAGATATGCACAGCACCCATCCCATCACCCTGCACAGAGCAGATCTCATCTTGCTGGTTTGATGGGTTAATAAATTCTCAGAAGTTAAAAATGATCACCCTTTGGAAGGGAGCCCCCATGCTGATACTTTTCTACACATCTCTTTTTAGTTTCCCACAGAAGGCAGCACATGGATGCTCAGTAAGTATGAATGACCAATGGACACCATAAAAACAACCCAGTAGCCTTAGTGACAGAGCAGTATGTTTCTTTGCCCTAGGCTAGGAACATTTCTTAGAGAAAGAGCTACCAAGCTGCGGTTATCCAAAACTAAGACAGGATAGTGGAGAACTGTATTAGTAGCAATAACGTCATCACAAAGGCACCTGCCTTAAAAAAAACACCCAATAAGCAAACTTTTTTTTTTATCCTCACCCAAGGACATGCTAATTGATTTTAGAGAGAAGAGAAGAAAGGGAGAGGGAGAGAAACATTGATTGGCTGCCTCTCGAACATGCCCCACTGGGACCGAACCCTCAACCCAGGCATGTGCCCTGACTGGGAATCAAACCTGTGACCCTGGTTTACTGGACAACACTCCAAACAACTAACTGAGCCACCCTGGTCAGGGCTGTATATTATTTCAGAAGATATATTCATTCATTTTAGAAAATGTAGATAAGTAAAAAAGAAGAAAATACAAATTTCATGCAATTCCCCCTACCCAGCAATAACCGCAGTGAACCTTTTGATTAATTTCACAAAATTTTGGTGAACATTTTTTTCCTCTAAATTCTTTCTAAATAAAAATTGCTCTGATTTTTTCCTTTCTTTATTGCTACAACTTTTGTAAAATGTTTTATATTTATTCATATTCATATATGTATGTATATCATCTTCAGAGTATTTCAACATGAGGCAAGAAAGGAATAGATTTAAGTTCATAGCAGAGGAACTGGCCAAGTCAGGTAATATTTAGTGCTGTAAAGAACACAAATCACCAGGCAGCAAAGTTAAAATATGACTAATAATCCATCTTTTAGCTCAAAACTACATGGTTTCACAATGCACAGCTATTATTTTCTGTATATAAAATCCTTTTTGTTGCTTGGCTATTCTTCTTCCTTTAACTTGTAAAGAATTGAGTAGGAAGAGAAAATTCAATGAAGCTGTTTATCATTTAGGGAAATTCACAGCCTAACATCAGGGATAGATAATGGGAAAGATGGGCTTAGGTCTCTCAGGCTTAGAGGCAGATAAAAGCATTATTCTTCCCAATAATGATACTAAATTCCAAATCCAGTTGGAATGGGGGCTGTGCAAAAGCAATCATTACTTTGAGTAAGAGGTTAGATGATTCCATTCACAATTCTCAGCTAGCAGACACCTATGAACCTGGTAGTTATGCCAGAAATAGTTGCTTATGGAAGAACTCAAAAAAAGTCTAAAAGTTCGTTTTGCCTCTAACTGTTCAATTTGAGTCATGCAAAGACATAATTTAGAAGACTCTAATTTCAGTTTCATAAGCATTCAAAGTGTGGAAAGTTGATCAGTGGACATATGGTCCTGTCCAAAAAGTCCATAAAGACATTTGGTTCACACCAAAAAGTCTTCGAGATTTGGTCCTGTCCAAAGTATCCATGGAGACATTGGTTCACACTGAAAGGTCCCTGAAGTGTGAAAAGACAAATGGCAGAACCATCGACAAGTTATTACCCAGGTTCTTGGTGGTCACACTCAAATGTGGCCACCAACCTCACGACAATACCAACAGAATCAAATCTGTATCACTGAAACTATTCACAGATAGAATTAATAGAAAGCCAATAATCAGGTCAATATATACTCAAGAGCAATTGCTCATCGACTTCAGAGTAACCCTGCTAAACTTCATAATGTGGAAGACAAGAATCAATGTGAAACCCATGATTCCTCATGAATTATAGGAAAGAAAAGGTCCATACAATTTGAACATGGTTCAGTGTTTGTATTCTGTAATGAATCATAGACAAAATGTCTCCACAGTCCTTTTGGGACAGGAGCAAATATCAAAGACCTTTCAGCATGAGCCAAATGTCTCTGTGGACATTTTGGACAAGAACAAATGGCAGAGATACGTTTTTCTCTTTCTCTTCACCACTCAGCTGAAGCTGCTTTTTCCTGAAACTCCTTCCTACATAACAGCCCTGTCTTGGGGTTTTCCCCAACTCTATGTGACTACACCTTCAAAATTCTTGTCCTTAACTACTCATGTTACTCAAGGCCTTGCCCTTTGCTCTGTTTTTTCATCTTATTGACTTTCTATAGGTAATTCATCTAAGTTGATTAATTCACGACCTATGTGTCACTATGCATGGTCGACTCTCAAATCTCTGTCTCCAGCTAAGTAGCAACCCATTTTCTACTGTAGAGCTAGCTATGCTTCAGTGTTATGCATTTACCTTGAACTCAGAGTTCTAAATTGAATTCACCTTCTTGTACCATTACTCAAGTTTACTCCTCCCATGTGCATAAATTACACCATCAGGTCACCTGAGTCAGAAATATAGAAATTGTTTTTTTCTCTTTTTTTCTCCCGCACAATCAGTCACCAAGAACTAGAGACTTTGTTGTCTAAATATCTCTCATATTCATTCTATCCTGATCATATTTACCATCTTCATCAATTTTCATTTGGTTTTCTGCAATGGTCTCCTATTAGGTCTACCTATTTCCAACCAGCAGCCAACAAGTTACTTTTCCTCCTAAATTTTTTATTTGATCCCCTACAAGATGTTCAGCTTCATAGCCACGTTTCTTGTTTCATTGCCAAGGCCCATCGGAATATGGTCTGGGCCTATCTCTGTAGCCTCATCCTCCTGCTGACATAGGCAACCTGCATGCATTCTAACCACACTGAGTTTCTTTTGGTTTCCATAAGAGACTTTGTTGTCTTTCATGCCTATACTTTGTACATGTTTGTCCTTCTACTTAGACATCCTTTCTTTTTCTGAAACTCTAGCCTATTTTGTATAATTGACTTGAACAACATCTCTTTTAGAAATCTTTTCTAAATATTTCAGTTAATCTTGAGTCTAATGTGATGTCCCTTCTCTATGTTACTGAGGCACTGGAGCTTGCTTTAATCACTTTTCCCACTTTACAGTAATTATTGATTTACTTTCTCTCTCTTCTACTAGACCAGAAGTTGGTAACTGAAGCCTACAGCCAAATCCAGACCATGGACTGTTTTGGTGAATCAAGTTTACTTGAACACAGGCACATCTATTTGCCTGTGTGTTGTCTATGGCTACTTTTTCACTATACTGGCTGAGTCTCATAGTTGTGACAGAGACTATATGGCCCTTTGTAGAAAAAGGTTGCAAACTCCCATACTAGACTGTAAATTCCTAGAGAACAGGACTCATTTGTTGTTCATTTTTTTTTTCATCTGTAACTCCTGGCATATAATAGGTGTTAAATAGACAAGTAGGTAAATAAAATGTTAGATTTGAGGCAAAAGAAGTGTTGAGAGAACTTAAATAATGAGAACCTTCAATCCCAGTTCTCTTTTGCTGCATGCACGTTTCAATTTACAATCACAAATTAAAACAAAACAGGTTGATGTCATTAGGCTTTAAAATATCTTCTAGTATATGTACTGGACTCCGTATCCTTCAAGCCAGTAATCTAAACTTTCTATGCTAGTGGTACTCAGCTCTGGAAGCACATCATAATCACTTGCTGTCATTAAAACACATTGGTTAAAATACAATGATGCTCAAGCCCATGGTCCTAAGGAATGGAGGCTTTGAGGCAGCTCAAGAATCTTAGGATCTAAACCAACAAACCAAACACACTAGATTATGATAATACATGTACCCACAAGATGAAAAAATATTTTAGAGGAAATTATCTGCAGAAGTGGCAACAAACAGGATTCTACTAGAATTTATGCTCCACGAGGATGGAGAATTTCATCTTTGTTCACTGTTGTAGTCCTGACACCAAGAACAGTACATGGCATATAATGGGGAGTCAGTAAATAAATGATGAGTGTATGAGTAATTTTTTCATTTGTTTTTAATCATTCAGAAGCCCCTGATTTAAAATATTCCATTTAATTGAAATTTTATACATAAAGATGACAAGTTGGCGAATATAGTCTTTAGCTAATCAACAGACAATTTTCTTCAGGGACGTAAACATTATGTTCTATCACTTAAAATGGGGGTTTTGAATTAAAAAGGGAAAGCAAAGAGACATGATATCAATAAATGTACCCCGGCACCTTTTTAAAATTCAATTCTTATTTTAAAAAAGATCAGTTCATAGTCTGTAAAAACATGTGATGAGAAAATGATAAGCCATGAATTAAAGAGAAAATTAATTAGTAACATTATCTAAATAAACAAAATACCATACAGTATGCATTCTACAGAATCAAGTGAAATCATCCAGGATCCTCCCACTATGGTTTTAACATACTCACCAGGTCAGCCAATGTAATGAATATCTGAGAATGGATCAAAGTTGAGCCTATGGATTCATTCTTATTCTCTTTCTTTCTCACTTTCTCTGTCTGTCTGCCTCTCTCTCTCTCACACACACACGAACACACACAACATACAACTTTCTTTCTCCCATAAACTATACTACTAGAAATAATGAAGCTTTTGGCATTATGTTTATATCTGAATGTTGCTTTGGGTTGACATTATCAACCTTTAAAAAGACAGAAAAAAACAGCAAAGACAATACAAAAGTCAAGATTGAAAGAAGGAACACTTTCAAGTCATTTATACTATAAGATTCTTTTTGAAATATCACACCTGATGAAATATCAAGATATAAACTTTTGCAAAACAAATTTCCAGTTACCAATTTCCTCAATATTGTCCATGTGGAAACCTATTTTAACTCCTGTGAATTAATATTTACAGTCTTGAATTTCACTGCATAATACAGTAGCCAATACACATAGTGGCTATTTAAGTTTACATTTAAATCAATTAACTTTCTCTGGCTTATTTCACTTAGCATAATGTTTTCCAGGTTCATTCACATTGTCACAAAGGGTAAAACTTTCTTCTTTTTTATGGCTGAGTAGTATTCCTTGGTGTAAATGTTCCATGGTCGTTTTATCCACTCATCTACTGATGGACACTTGGGCTGCTTCCATATCTTGGCTATTGTAAATAACACTGCAATGAACATAGGGGTGCTTATGTTCTTTCAAATTAGTGTTTTGGGTTCCTTTGGATATACTCCCAGAAGTGGGATTTTTGGGTCAAAAGGCATATTCATTTTTAATTTTTTGAGGTATCTCTTTACTGCTTTCCACAGTGGCTATATCAATCTGCATTTCCACTAACAGTGCAAAAGGGTTCCCTTTTCTCCACATCCTCACCAGCACTTGTTGTTTGTTGATTATTAATGATAACCTTTCTGACAGGTGTGAGGTGATACCTGATTGTGGTTTTAATTTGCATTTTTCTGATGATTAGTGATGTTGAGTATCTTTTCACATGTCTGTTGGCTATCTGTATGTTCTCTTTGGAGAAGTATCTATTTGGGTCCCTTGCCCATTTTTTAACTGGGTTGTTTTCTTGGTATTGAGATTTGTAAGTGCTTTACAAATTTTGGATATTAATCCCTTTTCAGATGTATTGGTGAATATGTTCTCCCATTCTGAGGGTTGTCTTTTTATTTTGTTGATGATTTCCTTTGCTACGCAAAAAGTTTTTAGTTTGATGTAGTCCCATTTGTTTATTTTTTTCTTTTGTTTCCCTTGCTTGGGGAGATATATCTGATAAAAAATTGCTACAAGCAATGTCTGAGATTTTGCTGCCTGTATTTTCTTCTAAGATTTTTATGGTTTCAGGTCTAACATTTAAGTCTTTGACACATTTTGAATTTAGTCTGTGTGTGGTGTAAGAAGGTGGTCTAATTTCACTTTTCTGCATGTATCTGTCCAATTTTCCCAACACCATTTATTGAATAAACTATCAAATACTATATGAGTTCACTCATATGTGGAATCTAGTGAACAAACTGAACTAACCAGCAAAACAGAGACAGACTCATAGATGGAGAGCAGATGACAGATAGTGGAGGGGATGAGGTTAGGGGCCAGAGGGATTGTGCAAAGGAAAAAGGACTCATGGACATGAACAACAGCATGGTGATTGCTACAGGGAGGGGGTAGAAGGGAGCTAAATGGTAATGGAAAAAAACACAATGAAGACTAAATTTTTAAAAAGTTGGTTTCATTTTTTGCTTTTTTTGCTCAAATGTTAAAATAATTAAATATTAATCATTTTTTGCTTTTTTCTCAAATGTTAAAATAATTAAATACAACATTCAATAATAAAATTAAACTAAATGTTAAAATAAAGAATAAATTAAAATTAAAACAATCGAAAATTCATTCCTCATTTGCATTAGCTCAGTGGCTACATTTTTAAAAATATTTTTTATTTTTAAATTACAGTTGATGTATAATCTTACATTAGTTCAGGTCAATGGCCACATTTGCAATGCACAAGAGCAACATATGGCTAGAGGCCACCACACTGCACAGCACAGATACAGAAGTTCCATCACTGCAGAAAGTTCTGTTAAATAGCACTGGGAAAATATAAAATAGAGTAAATATCCTCAAAAAGCTCCAGGGAACAGAATCAGTCAAGCAAGGAAATTTGTACAAATATCAGTTATTACTTGTAGATAATAAAGGAATTTAAAAACTGGAGGCATTTCCCTCCAAATATAGAAATATCATTGTGTCATAAATCTGTTAGTTTTCTTTGAAGCTGATTTTCTAATTTTGGGTTCATTCCTATTCATAGGACACACACAAAAAATGTCCACTTTTTGATTAAGGAAATCTGATCAGATTTAAATTCATGTCCAATACACTATCTGCTGATGAAACAATTTTTGTTGAAAGCTTTATCAGACTCGGGGGCAGGTGAAGGGATATGTATGTCTCCTAGAGGAAGCACTAGCTTTGTCTTCTTAGATTTGAGTTATTATAATGTTAATTCTTTTGGATGTTTAGCTTGAACTTCCCAAGAGTTCACTGAAATTATGAATAGCCAAGGTCAGTCACTGACATGACAGTTTCCCCTTCTCCAGGTGAAAAGTCAAGAGTGACTAAAAGCCAAGTTTCAGGAAGAAAGCATCTGCAAACAATAAAGTATTACTTTTACATATTTTTGAAAAGCTCTTTTATTTTATAATTCTTTTACATGTGACTGATTTCCTAATTTTCTTACTCCTTATTCTTTTGGCAATCTCTCAATTTGGCTTTTCCATTAACGTCCAAGTGGAAGGAAATACTTTAATGTGTTTGCCTCTTGGATAATTTTTTAAAAAGCAAATAACATTTTATATTATGCAAAATTCAGCCTTTCTTCACAGGGATTTGTAAATACTTCTCAAAAGCAATCTCTGCCATTCCTGAAGAAAAAAAATCATTCAGAGCATCTATGTTTCAGGGGCTGTCCTAAGTGCTTTAGAAATATTATTTCACTTAATCATCATCATAACTTAAAGAGTATTATCTCCATTATATAGGGTCTATCAGTTCCTTATAAGAGGAAGCCTTTCCCAAGTTCCTAGCACCATGCTTAGTCCATAGCAGGTACTTAAACAGGTTGGTGGATGACTGAATGAACAAAGGGCACCTCTTACAATCTCAGGGACATACACAGAACCTTGCAGCGAGCATTCAGTAAATCCTTACTAATGGAATATACTAGCAATAATGGTCAGTATGACTAATGGGCAAGTCATTCTTAATATATAAATGGCCCTTCAAAACCCCACTAAGGTTCCCAAGGCAATTGACCCCAGATCCAAAACTATGTTTAAGGCTGTTGTATCTGGAAGATGTAGAATGAGAGGATACTTGCAAAAGGCTAATATATGCAAGTTTTGGGGCAATAAAAAAAATTTGGAAAGAGTGCCACTTTGTAAAAACTTATTTCTAAGTGTATTTTAACAAACTTTTGAGAATAGCTAACCTTTCAGATGATTTTAGGTCATGCTTTTATGGGAGAATGAGAGCATACATATAATGATATTATTAAATAGGTGAGTGTACCCAATTTTTTACATCAAGGCAAAAAGATTATTATTACACCATGTATTTGACATATAATAACTTACAACCTGCTGTGAATGATAAACTTGCAATTATATTTATTTTTCCATTGTAAGAGAGGAGTAGCTAAAGGTGGTAATAGAAGGTTAAGCAAAATTTTCATCAAGAACTCTTCAACTGAATAACCAAGGACAATATATTTTTTATGCTAGGCTCCACACATGTACTTGATCCCTGGCCCTGCAAATGGAAGAGGCCAACCCACAGAGCCTGGCACCTCCATGCCCAACCATCCTGGAAGCCTCCCACCTACCCCCATCCTTTTCAATCCTCTGTCCCTTGATTTCATTTTCTCTCCTCTAACGCCCCTCTCAGTTCTTCTGGCTTCACAAGTCATATGGATTTGTACATCTGACCTTAAACTCTATCCATTCTGCTCAAAAAATAAGAGATGTTCTCAATATTTATTCTGGTTCCTTGGGTCTCCCTTTGGCTCAGGCAGAAACTCAAATCTTTCTCTGAGGCTGACACTGTGAAACGTAAATTTCCCCAAATTTTATACTCTCTATCAGCATTTAAAAACATTCAGAGCACAAAAAATTTTTTCTTTTTTGCTTTTTTATTGCACTTTTCTGTGATCATTTATTCCCCTTATACTCCCCTCCTTCCCCACAATCAGCACACTGTTGTCCACGTGCAGGAGTCCTTTTTTCTTTTTGCTTGATCCCTCCACCCCGTGAACCGTGCCCCCACAGCTGTCAGTCTGCTTTCTCTGAGTCCGTCTATTTTGCTTGTTGAGAATTTTTCCAATTGTCAAGCCATTGTGCAAAATTCTCCTAAATATCTCCCAAAATACATTAGTTTTAGAACATGGCACTAAAGGAACAATAATATGGGAGGAAATGCTATTTACACCTCTCTTTGAAAGGTACAAAAAATGCAATGTTCTCTTCACAAATAATTTTCTCTCTATTCCACTCATTCTCAGATTCTAATGAGAATATAACATAAAAAGCAGATGAGGCCTTATAGTCTAATCACAGAAATAAGAAGGGAAAGATTTAATACCCGTATATGTGGAAGCCTGAGGCAAGAAATTTTGTCATTGTGTCTCATTTCCTTAAGTATTACATGGGAATATCGAACCTGTCATACTATGAAAACAAGCTAAGGCAATGATTTTTAGAGCAATGCAACTGCCTTATAAGCTAGAAGGTCTCCAACATTTGAGAGACTTCCAGGTTACTTTAGAGAATCTAATCTGTGATAGATATTTTGTAGAATAAAATGAATTTTCAGGAAAAAAGGGCTTGTAGAAAGACATAGAAAAATATAAGTTCAACTTTAAAAATGAGATTCAACTCTGTCAAATTGTTATAAAGTGTTCTGAACACTTATTTCTAATTCCTGTACTTATTTTTTGTTGAAGCCAGGTAAGAAAAGCACTAGTTTATGGGCTACTCTTTGAGGAATACTGTTCTAGACATCATGAAGGTGACTAAAGCAATTCTTTACTCCATAGATTACAGATCAACATGGGACAGATGATACCAAACAGCAACAATGCCAGTATTCTTGGTAGTTCACCGTATTTGTTCACCTGGACATAAGATTCTAAGAAAAGTAAGTATATACTGGAATAACATTTTTAAATATATTTTATTGATTATGCTATTACAGTTGTCCTAATTTTTTCTCCCCTCTCCACCCTTCAGTCCCCATCCTCTCCTCCCCTTCCCCCTTAGTTAATGACCATGGGTTGTACATACAAGTTCTTTGTCTTCTCTATTTCCTATACTATTCTTAACCTTCCCTGTCTATTTTATGCCTACCAATTATGCTTCTTATTCCCTGTACCTTCCTTCCCCCATTCTCCTCCTCCCATTGAAAACCCTCCATGTGATCTCCATTTCTATGATTCTGTCCTGTCCTAGTTGTTTGCTTAGTTTTTGTTTTCATTTTTTAGGTTCAGTTATTGATAGTTATGAGATGGTTGTCATTTTACTGTTCATATTCTTGATCTTCTTTTTCTTAGATAAGTCCCTTTAATATTTCATATAATAAGGGCTTGGTGAAGATTAACTCCTTTAACTTGACTTATCTGGGAAGCACTTTATCTGCCCTTCCATTCTAAATGAGAGCTTTGCTGGATAGAGTAATCTTGGATGTAGTTCCTTGCCTTTCATGACTTCAAACACTTATTCCCAGCCCATTCCTGCCTGTAAGGTATCTTTTGAGAAATCAGCTGATAGTCTTATGGGAACTCCTTTGCAGGTAACTCTGCTTTCCTCTCGCTTCTTTTATGATTTTCTCTTTATCTTTAATCTTAGGTAACTTAATGATGATGTGCCTTTGTGTGTTCCTCCTTGGGCACAATTTCTTTGGGACTCTCTGGGCTTCCTGGACTTCCTGGAAGTCTATTTATTTCCTTTGCCATACTGGGGAAATCTTCCTTCATTATTTGCTCAAGTAAGTTCTCAACTTCTTGTTCTTCCCCTTCTCCTTCTGACACCCCTATAATTCAGATGTTGGAGTGCTTAAAGTGGTCCCAGAGATTCCTTAGCCTCTCCTCATTTTTTAGAATTCTTATTTCTTCATTCTGTTCTGGTTGGATGTTTATTTCTTCCTTTTGTTCCAAATTGTTGATTTGAGTTCCAGTTTCCTTACCTTCACTCTTGGTTGCCTGTATATTTTGCTTTATTTCACTTTGTGTAGCCTTCATTTCTTACTTCATTTTGTGACCAAGCTCAATCAATTCTGTTGAGCATCCTGATTACCAGTGTTTTGACCTCTGCATCTGATAGATTGCCTATCTCCTCATCACTTAGCTTTCTTTCTGAGGTTTTGTTCTGTTCTTTTATTTGGGCCATATTTCTTTGATTTGGCACACCTGTTAAGTTGTAAGGGGCAGAGCCTTAGGTATTCATCAGGGTGAGCCAACCCTCTTTGCTGCATTGCGATACTGTCTGTGGGGGAGGGGTCAGTGAGGGAACAATGCTGCTTGTTTGTTCTGCTCTAGCTTCATTTTCCAACAAAATCTGTGAGACTTGGAATTCCTCCTGCCTCTGCAACTCCCACAGTATTTTACAGCTAGAGATTTTGAGCCTTTAGTTTCCAGGTCAGCCAGCCCCATCTTGCCTGGTCTGCCACCTTGCTATGGATCCTCTCCGCCCACCTGGCTGCCTGTCTCTGCTCCTGCTACTGGTCTGGGTAAATATTTCTTTAACATCAGTTGTTGGAGTTCCATGCAGTTTGATTTTCTGGCATTTCTGGTTGTTTATTGTTTTTAGATTGTTTGTTATCCTTCTTTTGGTTGTGCAAGGAAATGAAGCATTTCTACGTATGCCTCCATCTTGGCCAGAACCTCTGAAAGATCTGGAATAATATTTAAATCTATGTTCAGCATTATTGAACACTATATTGGGGAAATAACTCATAGAAATGCCATCACAGTTTTATAGTTATAAATATATTTAAATGAAAATATATTTGTCAGTGTAGGTAGCTAGTTAGTATTTATAAAGGAAGGGAGTGACGGCAATCAGACATCAAGCCTAATCTACTAGGGAGATGAATCAGACATTAGGGCAGCTTCACAAGCCACTTGCAGCATTCACAGCCTCCTCAGGAGACCACCACATCCTCCACCCTAGGACTTAATCAATATGCAATCTCACTTTAGTGAGTAAGCCTCACCAATAATGGAATAAACTAACATTATGTGCCTCCTTTTGTGAAGCAATGGGAAGTATACAACATCAGCTATTGACAATTCTTGCCAAAAATGTTTAACCTACATTTGTGGAGAAATAAAGAGGCAAATTCAGGTTATGGGATATTATTAAGAAAACAGGCCTGGAATCTTAATCTTAAAAAATCAATGTCATAAAATACAAAAAAGAGGGAAATGTATGGATTAAAAGAGACTTAAAAAATAGACTAAAGATACATAACAACTACATTTAACATGCAATTCTTGATTGGATCTTGGATTAAAAATAAACCAACAACTACATTATTAGCTTTATAAAAGTAACATTATTATTAAATTCTTTGAACAACAGGAATATGAGAGGTTATTTGCAAAAAATGCTACAATTGTTTATGCCCCTGTATCCAAGCCCCTGAGTAATACGATTTTACAGCTCCTCATCAGGAGGACCTTGTGACTGGCTTTAACCAAAAGACTGCAATAGAGGTTATGCTGTGCAAGCTCCAAGTCTAGGCCTTAAAAGTCTTTGCACGTTCCCACTCTCTCTTGGAATCTGCCTATATGCTATGGGACTAAGCCTGGGATATTCTGCTAGGGGATGGAAGACTCTCTGGAGCAGAGACAAGCCATCCGAATTAAGACCAACTTAGACCAGCCAGCCCCTGGTAGATCCAGCATTTGATGAGGCAGCAGGGGGATATTCCTCTGTTGGGTACAAGCATAGTAGGAGCCAATACGGTGACATAAAGGTGCAGAGTCCAGCCTGAGAAAATCTGGGAAAAGAATCAGATTGGATGAAGGTGCAGGACCCTGGAAAGTCCAGGAAAAGGATTGGCTCAGTGGAGAGCCCAGCACAAGCCTGGGGAAAACCCAGGAAGTAGTCGGGTAGTTGGAAAGCAATCCTGCTTATTCCCTACAACCAAGAAAATCTACAGAGGATTATCTAGCATCTCAGGACAGTTGCTGCGAGAGCCCGCCCACCCTCTACATCCTTGAGGGTGTACTATTTCCCTTCAGCCCAATAAATCTCACAACTAGCTTAAACTCCCACTCATGTGCCCTTTGAAATTCCTTTGCTGCAATACCACAAAGAACCTATTTCCACCAGTAACATATTAATAAGAATATATTTAAGTTAAAATAGAGTTAAAGCTAAATCCTTGAAAAAAATCCCTCAACTAAACACAATATTTATACATATTTAATATGGGCACTGTGAGCTAGGCACTGTATGAAATTGAACAAAAAGGGCTCTTAACATTTTAGAAGTTTGGGGTATAAACTACAGGCCAGGTTGTAAAATAGGGAGCACAGAGGAGATAATCTACAGGTAGAAAAATCAGAGGGAGCTCCGGTTTGTGCCTGGACCTGTCGTGTTAGGGTAGTGGCTTAGGCAGAGGTAGTAACGTTCCAGCAGGAGTCATAAAAGGCTGTTTGGATGAGTAGGAGGAGAGGAAATGAAGGCGAGAAACAGGAGAAGGGAAGGAAGCAGCAGAGGGAGAAGGCTGTGGGTCCAGAGGGAGAGCTGGCAAGGGGCCAGGCCCAGCAGTGACGGTGTAACGGTGTAGGTGTAACATTGGTGTAGCAGGGAGAGAGGCTCAGTGCTGAAGTGATAACTATATGACACCACCAGCATTTAGCTTTAAAGGTCAAAACTTCAGTTTCTTTATTTAAGGGTGGGGAGACTCCCTCCTGCGTTGAATCAAGGAAAACAAACTAATCTCTCTAATGCCTCCACATCGCCAAAGCTCGGGACCCTGAAACATCAGCAGCTCCTTTAACGCCTCTGGCAATGAGGAAGCACAGGTAAAAATAAGCCTACTGAGGCTGCAAACAAGGCCCTCAAGTGGTTGGAAAAGACTAGAGGTCCTAGGGTGTGGGAAACTGAGTCCTGATTGCAGACAGAAAGTCACCAGTGTAACACAAGTGCGCCCAGAGGCTCTGAACTCTGCCAAGTTCAGAAAAATACACACCTCAGTGACAAAGGCTAGGTCTAGAATTTAAAAGTGCATGCCCTCTCAAATCCTACTGGTAGGAGTATAACTTGTATAGCATCTGCTGCAATTTGGCAGTTGTCAAAACAAAAATTGCACAAACCATTTGACCCAGCAATTCCATTTCTACAGATGTATTCCACAGATATGCTGATATATGCAAAACAATGAATATATGGAATTGTGCAAGGCAGCACTGTTTGTATTAGCAAAGGATTAGAAGTCATCTAAACATCCACCAGTGAGGGTCTGATAGATAAATTATGGTTCATCCATACAATGCAATGAATACCAACCTACTTTAAAAGGAATGATGCAGCTCTATATCATGGTGGCACAATCTCCAAAATGGGCCAACTTAAAAAAAGGCAGGTGCAGATCACTGTATATGTTGCTTGACCATATGGACAAAAGAAGAAGGAGAATGTGTCCCTGTGTATTTGATGTACACAGATTATCTCTGGAAGGGTATCAAAGGAACCATTACCAGGGCTGTCTCTGGAGAGGGATGGGACAGAAATGTACTCTGTCATGGAACCTTTTGGGCACACTGTGAATTTTGATTCTTGTGCACGTACACTGGATCCACAGAGACAGCTGGAATCCTGCTATCTACAAAGCAGTGTTAGAGAAAAGTTAGCCAAGGAGCTTAGCTTTGGCTTGCAGCGTCCTGCCAAGAGGAGAACAAGATGACGCTTTACAGTGTATCAACTTTACAGGTTATGTTAATTACTATCCTGTCAAGATTTTTTAGTAGCTTGCCATTCACACTTGGCCTTGACAATAGTTCAATTATCCAAAACTCATTATGTAATCTTCCGTAGGTGACATATAATATGGACATCAGTATATAAGATATTCAAATGGGATTTAATTACTTAGTTAAATAGAATTTGAATTCTTTTCACTTTCCAAACTTTGTAAAGACAAAAAGTGCTCAAAATATACCAGACAAAGTGATTTTGGGGGGAAAGAGTCATATGTTGTGTTTTTTGCAAAACCAAAAAGTCTGTAAATAATATTAAGTATCTTGTGTATGCCTATATGATTTTTTTAAATGTAACAAGACCATGATTAATGAACACCAAAGTTGGTGGTGTAGGAGGGACTGTGGGGCACCGAGGAAGGGATAAATATCACTGTATGATTTTCAGTAAAGGGCATAATTTTCCTCCTGATGATTCAGAAAATCAAGATGCTCTCCACAGTCTCTCCCTTCTTTAAATAATTATGTCTCAAAGGCCAGACAATTCAAGAGCTAATTACTCCAAACCAATGTATAAATTAAAAACTCACAGGTTCATCTTAGAAATTACAACCAAGAAATAAATTTACATTTGTTAAAAGCCTTACCTCTTACCTGTTCTATATAACATTTGTTCATCCTGAAAAATCATGGTGAAAATAAACACAAACAGTATTTCCTAAGTTAATTACAGACACATCGTCTTCCCTAAATTTATATCTTAGAATCCAGCTGCAGGGAAAAAGTTATCTTCATTTTGTGCCCTGGCTGGTGTGGCTCAGTGGGTTGAGCGCTAACCTGTACACCAAAGAGTTGCTGGTCCAATTCCCAGTCAGGGTGCATACTTGGGTGTGGGCCAGGTCCCCAGTAGGGGGCATGGGAGAGGCAATCACACACTGATGTTTCTCTCCCTCTCTTTCTCCTTCCCTTCCCCTCTCTAAAAAATAAATAAAATCTTTAAATTAAAATTTTTTCTGCTTGTGGATTTCTGCTTTTAATAAAAAAACAAAAAACAAAAAACAAAAAAACCCAAGGCAGTCACAAATTCATTTATACCTTGGAATAACAATGTGAGTTCCACTAGAGAATTTTCTAAAATTGCCCAGATCAGACGCATTCTGTTGTGACATAATGAATTCTTGCCTATGTAAATGTAATGCAGATTCTCTTCAAGCTGGAACTCTGTTGTGGTCCTCTGCCCTCTCCTCTGAACCAGCAATAAAAATATTTCTCTGCACTCTCATTTGTAGTCTACATCTGTACTAGTGAAAGCCACTATTAAATCACATTTTTTCAAGTCAGTCTAAAAATATTGCTGGCTTTTCATACAGAATAATTGTTTAAAAATAACTTTTACTTTATCAGGGGATCATTTTGTGAATTATATAAATGTCTAACCACCATGCTGTACATGTGAAAATAGTATAAAATAATTATGGATGTCAACAGTAATTAAATAATAAAAGAAAAAATCATATGCATAAAATTTTGATATAGATTAAAGTTTAACTGAAATCAATAAAATAATTAAAAATAAATAAAAAATAAATTTAAAAAAGACATGACAACTAACTGCAGTGTGAGATCTTGGACTGGATCCTGGATGAGAGAATGGACATCAGTGGGACAATTGGTGAAATCTGAATACGGTCTCTAGATTAGCTGATGGTATTGCGCAGTGCTGATTTTCTGTTTTGATCATTTTGTACTCTGGTTAAGTAAGATGTAAATGTCTGGGGAAAGTAGGTTATGGGGAACCCTTAGTGCCACTTCACCACTTTTCTACAAGTCTGAAATTATTTTAAAATGAACAGTCAATAAAATAAAAATAATGCTTAAGAGATTTTAAATTTAAAAAAGAAAGAAAAATAATTTTTACCCATAGAAAAGCAAATAAGAAATAGATTGAGAACTAAAGATCACTTTGGAGATTTGAGTATCACTGCTATCCTACCAGCAGGTCGAAGCAGAATGCCTGCAGGCAGAGAATTTCAGTGAGGTATGCATTGATCCACAAGAGGAGCTTCCAGAAATGGAAGCCAATGCCACCATTAGCTCTGCTTAAAGGTTCCAGACCTTGAGCCTTGCCCATCTGGCTAAAACAGAAAAATCCCCAGCATGTCTTGACAATGTAAGATGTGCCTGGCAAAGTGTTAGAAGTTTTATAGCTCTTGCTTGTTTTATTTAACACTCAGAACAATGCTGCCAAGTGAGTATTATTATTAGCAGTAAATTACTAATGCTAAACAAAATAGTGGTAGAGTTAGAAATTTTAACTTAGGTCTGGCTCTTAAAATCTATGTTCATTCCACTGTAATAAAATAAGCAATAAGACCTAAATATCAATCATAGCAGGATAGGTGAGTAAATGCTATTTATTCACTTAGTGAAGACAGATGCACTCTCTAAATATAAGTATGGAGATTCTGGGCAACCTAAGAAATGCTTATAATAAACTGTTCAAGAGCAAAACGCAGAATACAAAATTGCATCTGTGGTTATTATAACTCCAGAATAAATTAATATAATTATTATTTATTGAGCACATACTTCGTGTTCAGCATTTGACATAATCCTTATGACAAACATGCAAAGAGGATACTGTTATCCACTTTTTGAAATTGAGGAGACTAAACATTAGGAAGGTTGAGTAACTTTTTAGCTATAAAGCAGCTGAGCTAAGAGGTAGTCCAAAATCTATCTGATCTTAAGGGGTCCGCAGGAAATGTTTACAAATAAACATTTGAAGGGGAAGCTCAGGGGTAATTGTATCATAGCAGTGGGCAAAGTGAAAAGCATTCTTTAGACTCAAAGATAGGTTGAAATCCTACCTTTGCCATATTTTCTACATGTGTGACTTTGTTACTGAACCTCTCTCTGTCTGTATAGCCTCTTCTGCAAAAACTGGGACTACTTTTTATTCAGGATAATGACTGAGAATGTGGGCTTAATGCCTCCCCTCTAATAAGGCCCATACATTTGATACATTCCATGTCATTCAGTTATTCACTTGGCCAAACATCTACCTCAGGCTAAAGAATTCGAGAATTTCGATCTTTGCCTTCTTCTGGTCAAACCCCCTCAGTTTATAGATTCCTAGACTAGTGGCTACTTCATGGCAGAGCTAGGACTAGAGACCAGGTCTCCTAACTCCTTGACCAGTGCTCTTTCCAGGTCAAGAGGCCAGGTTAGTAGAGGAGATCACAGGAAAACAACTGAAGACATATTAATATAAACTCCTCATATACCCCTACCAACAACCTCGAATCCATCCGAAAGATACATGCCCTGCACCCAGAAGTGCTCACTCCCAACACTTCAATTCTATGGAACTTGTTGGGTTCTTAAAGTAAAAGTTGTACCTAGGACAGTAATCTAAGATGGAGGAAGGGAAATGTCTGGGGCAACAAAAAATAAATTTATTATGTATAGTGGCCTGACAGTGCCCCAATTTTTCCGAATTCCACTTTTGTCACGTGTTATACTATTTTCTATATTTATTCTATTTTGAAATGAAAAAAGAGGTAGGAAAGAATGGTCTGGGGTCAAATACTAGATCCTTCTCTTAGATACGAAATGTACTATCTCATTAGCACCACAAGGTATAGAAGAAAACTGCTTGATTCTTCTTAATCTAGCATTTTCCAATCTTAATCTGACAATGGAATCATCCTCGCTGACCCACTGAATGTGAAACAAATGCTCCACAACATATACAGGCTTGTGGTCCCCAGCATCAGCATCCCCTGGAAAGTTGTTGGAAATGTGAATTGCCAGGCACTAATCCACACCTATAGAATTAGAAGCTTGTGGGATGTTTTACAAAGTCCTCTGTGCCACAGGGGTGTCCAACCTTTTGGTATCTCTGGCCACACTGGAAGAATTGTCTTGGGCTACACATTAAATACATTGTGACATGTAATCGCAAAAAAAATCCCATAATGTTTTTAAGTAAATTTACGATTTTGTGTTGGGCTGTATTCACAGCCATCCTGAGTCATATACCCCTGCAGGGATGCCAATGAAAGAAAAAATTTGATAGCCACTAATCTTGGCAAACCGTGAGGTTGTTTATATCATGAATGTAGGTTGTTTGGCAGTTCTCTTAGGGGCAGTGGCTTTCAAACTGCTCCTCAGGGCTGAAGAGAGGAAGGGAGCAGGAGAGAGAGAAAAGTGCCCGGGGTGTCAGGGCAGGTCACTTCCAGCAACCCCACCCTGCTTGTCCTTTTATATATTAGGTTACAGGCTAAGGCTTTATTTGAATGGAAGTTTTCACAGCTTAAACAAAAGTTTGAAGCTGAACCTTAGGAAATTGTGAGGAGTTCAGGAACTGGATCAGGCAGGATCCTTTGATGGCTTCGGCTTGGAATAGAAGCCTGGAATAGAAGCCCTGGAAAGCTCCAGAGCAAAGCAGGGACTTGAGACACCCACTGCGTGACTCCTTAGTTATCCTTCTCTGCGCCCAAGAATCAAAAATGTGTATTTGTACTTGTTGGGAATGTGGCTAACTAGAAAAGATGTATCTAGACCTGCGCTCTGATCATCATTTCTAAACTTTCTTCAGTTTGGCAACAAAAGGACTGTTCTTAGAGACAATGAAAATTTATCCTCTTGATTCTATTAAATATAAATCACCTAAATCATTAAGATAATTCTTGCCAATTGAGATTTAGTTTAAAAGAAAAACAAGAATCATGTCCTGCTTGCTCATTCCTACCCCATTCCAATATGCATGACAATTCCTATACCAGATTGTGAGAAGAGGGATATTTAATTGTTCTCTGTCCCTTCCTCAACATCTAGCCCAGAGGCTCACACATAATAGGCACTTAATAAATGTTTCCTGAATAAATGACTTGTAACATACTTAACAGTTACAGATTTGGTGCAGTAAGTATGTCTTCTCTTTTTTTCACACCTACACCAACAAGGGTATTCTCTTATTTAAAAATATTTTCCACAACAATAGAAAAAATAATATCTTAGTTTTTCATCTATTGTAGTTGACAAAGATCAAGTTTTTGACAACACTTTTGGTGACAGCATGGGGTAACAGCCACTCTGATACATGGTTGGTGTAAGTGTAAATTGCTACAATCTCTATGGAGAAAACTTGGCAATAACTACACAATTAAAAATACACATACCCCTGACCTAGCAATTCCACTCTTTGGGAAATACCCTACTGAAATATTCTCACATAGGCCAAATAACCTATGTATAAGGATTTTATTGCTGTGTTTTTTCATAAGGGCAAATGATGGCAAATAATTGAAATATTTTAATAGGGGATTAGTAAAATGCATTATGATATATCTACATCATGAAATACTATGCAACTGTTGAAAAAATGAGGTCCCAACTTTTAGTTGAAAATTTTTATTTAAAAAAATGTTAGGAGGATAAACTATATGGCAGTTATATAAGTGCTGATATGGAAAAATTTCCAAGAATAATTGTTATGGGGGGAAAAGTAAGGTGTAGAACATTATGCATGATATTACACATCTATGCATTCTCTATACACACATATAAGATACATGCATGTGTAAGTGTATATGTGGACACATTCCCATGTTCATGGACAATCACCGGAACAGTCCATAAAGAACTGACAGGGATAGTTGCCTTTGGGGAGGAGAATGGAGTAGCTGGAGGATAACACTGGAGAAGGGAAACATACTTTTTATTGTACGATTGCAATAATTTTGTATTCTAGAATTTTATACCATGTGCATACATCTGTTCCTAAATAAATGAATAAATGAATGAATGAATGAATAAATAAATAAAATTTATACTTCATTTTAGTTTCCATTTTCTGACAATTAGAGGTTGAACAGACTTTTGTTTACATATTGACCATTTCTATGTCTTATCTCATGAATTGCCTTTTCATGCTCTTGCATAAGATGTATCTTTCTAAAAATCCTATAATAGTATTAAAATCTATAAGCATTTTTGGAAAACTTACAATATTTCATAAAGTAGAGCTGTGTGGTACTAGTGGTACTACGCCACCAGTGGCCCCATTTTCATTTAAGGAAATGCTGTTACAGAGTATACCATTGTTGCCTAACCAGTGATTTTTCTTGGCACCAAACACAGCAAATGAAATCCATTGAGGCACAAAACAGTTTCTACACTTAAAAATCTACAACCATAATAAATGTTGAAGAGGAAGAACTTTTTATCTTGGGGATCTAGAAGTCAGTAATCATTAGTGTACATTTTTCTAGTTTTCTGATGCATGTGTAAAGGACAACATTAAAATGTTATACTAAAGTGAAAATAAAAAATAATCTTCCTAATGCAACTTATAATAAATATTACACTTAAGTATTAAAGAATTCAGAAGGTGATTTTATGCTGCTTTGGGGTCATTCCTCCTCTTATATATATATTTTTAGGTATAGAATTTGAGACTGCATGGTGGTTTTGGTTAAGGCCTTTTTCTTTTTTCCTTTTATTTGATATAGGCATGATCTTGGTTTTCAAAACAAGTTTGTCCAGTACAAGCTGGAATCAAAATAATCACATTTGAGTAAATATAGTCTTGTATGTTAATCTTTCCAAAGAATGGGAGGCCCCAGCTAGCAGCACCTTCCTGTTGTCCTGTCAGCCTCCAGCAATGTGGAATTTCCTTTTTTTATGTATATTTTATTGATTATGCTATTACAGTTGTCCCAATATTTTCTCCCCTGTATCTCCCTCCACCCTGAACCCCTCTCCCTCCAGGATGGCCCCCCCACTTAGTTCATGTCCATAGGTTATACATGCAGGCTCCTTAGCTTCTCTACTTCCCATACTATTCTTAACCTCCCCATCTATTTTGTGCCTACCATTTATGCTACTTATTCCCTGGACCTTTCCCCCCATTCTCTCCCTCCTCCTCCCCACTGATACCCCTCCATGTGATCTCCATTTCTGTGATTCTGTTCCTGTTCTAGTTGTTTGCTTAGTTTTTGTTTTCATTTTTTAGGTTCAGTTGTTGATAGTTGTGTTTGTTATTATTTTACTGTTCATAGTTTTTGATCTTCTTCAATTTCTTAGATAAGTCCCTTTAAGGTTTCATATAATAATGGCTTGGTAATGATGAACTCCTTGAACTTGACCTTATTGGGAAGCACTTTATCTGCCCTTCCATTCAAAATGATAGCTTTGCTGGAGAGAGTAATCTTGGATGAAGGTCCTTGCCTTTCATGAATTCGAACACTTCTTTCCAGCCCATTCTTGCCTGTAGGTTTCTTTTGAGAAATCCGCTGATAGCCTTATGGGAATTCTTTGTAGGTAACTGTCTCCTTTCCTCTTGCTGCTTTTAAAATTCTCTATCTTTAATCTTGGGTAACTAAATGAGGATGTGCTTTGGTGTGTTCCACTTTGGGTCCAACTTCTTTGGGACTCTCTGGGCTTCCTGGTCTTCCTGGAAGTCTATTTCCTTTGCCACACTGGGGAAATTTTCCTTCATTATTTGTTCAAATAAGTTTTCAATTTCTTGCTCTTGTTCTCCTTCTGGCACCCCTATGATTTAGATGTTGGAGTGCTTAAAGTTGTCCCAGAGGTTCCTAAGCCTTTCTCCAGGTTTTTAAATTCTTGTTTCTTCATTCTGTTCTGGTTGAATGTTTATTTCTTCCTTCTGCTCTACATTGTTGATTTGAGTCCTGGTTTCTTTCCCTTCACTGTTGGTTCCCGGTATATTTTGCTTTATTTCACTTTACATAGCATTCACTTTCTCCTCTATTGTGTGACCATACTTGACCATTTCTGTGAGCATTCTGATTACTCATGTTTTGAACTCTGCATCTGATAGGTGGTCTATCTCCTCATTGCTCTTTTTCTGAAGTTTTCATCTGTCCTTTGATTCGGACCATATTTCTTTGTTTGGTGCACCTGTTATGTTGCAAGGGGCAGAGCCTTATGTATTCATCAGGTTGGGGCAACCCACTTCACTGGGTTGTGGTGTTGTATGTAGGGGAGGGGTCAGAGAAGGAACAATGCCTCTTGCTAGCTTGCTCAGCTTTTGCCCCAGTTTCAGTCACTTCCCTCAATTCCCACAAGAGGATTGTACCCTTTCAAGTGCTGATTCCCATGTGGGTGGGCTTATGTACATTCTAGGATCCTGTGGATCTCTCCAATGGACTCTCCTGTGAGGCTGGGAGTTTTTCCTACCCCCACAACTCCCACAGATTTTTACAGCAGGCCGAGGCTTTATTTCTCTATGCTGAAACCCTGAGCTGCATGGTCTGTCTTGTTCATCAGTTGTTCCTCCCAGCTTATCCACACACGAATGTGGGATTCTGGTCTGCTGGGATTCCTGGTCTGCTACCAGCTGCCACCTTGCCTCTTGTCCTCTTTGCCTCTCCTAACAGTCTGGATAAATGCTTCTTCTTTAACTCCTTGGTTGTCAGACTTCCATGCTGTTTGATTTTATGGCAATTCTGGTTGTTCTTTGTTTTTAAATTGGTTGTTATCCTTCTTTTGGTTGTGCAAGGGAGCAAAGTGTATACCTACATCTCCATCTTAGCTGGAACTCTGGCATTTCTTCACCGATTTAAACCTTGGTCTGGACATTAAAAAGGAATTTAAAGTATCCATCTCAGAAGTGTACTATGAGGATTAAATTAAAGAATTGTAAGCCTCTTAGCATGGTGCCTTGCATTAAGAATGCACCTAACAAGTAGTGAGGTCATCATCATCATTATCATCAAGAGATGAAAATGTGAATGTGGCTGTTTATCAAGGTGAAGGCAGAATAGACACAGAAACCACAAATGAATCTGCATACCACAATTCTGGGAATATGAGGGTCTTTAAATAAATGTATCCTGACTAACTATAGACAAACAGAACAAAGCAAAAACCAGCTATTTTGTGTGCTACTTCAAGTAGCATCTCATCACAGAGGTTGGACATATTGCTTCCTCTTCACATCTCTCACAGAACATCACAACTGACACAACCAACCAGAGAGGGATGGGCATTTGTAGGAGAACTGGACAATGAAAGACATAAGGGTGAGTAACAAACAAATATTTATTTGCTGGAAAACACTGGTGGTTTCTCAAAAAGGTAAGCATAGAATTACTACATGATCCGGCACATCCACTCTAGGTATACACCCAAGAGAATCGAAAACACACCTTCTAACAGGTATGCAGTTTCTTCTGGGGGTGATGAAAATGTTCTGAAATGAGACAGCAGTGATGGTGGCACAATAGAGTGAATATATTAAAAACCCTGAACTGTATACTTTAAAATGGCAAATTGCATGTTATGTGAATTATATCTTGATTAAAAAAGAAATGAACTCATTGAATGCTCCAAAGATTACCCATATTTAAAATTAGGCAATGTAATTTGGAAGATTGATTTTATGTTGTCCATGGAAGAAAAAAGCAGACGCAACAACAGCACCAAAGAGAAGTTAGACACAAACTAGTAACAGTTAAAATAAAGAACCGGAAAAAAGAAATCTGGTAAGACTACTTGTACAATTTCTGCTGTTTTTAGATTATACCAAACAACTCAGGGAAAATATTTTGCCTTATCCCTTGAGCACTTATGAAGTCTTTCAATTTACTTCAAGGAATAACACTTCATGCCAAGATCACCTCTGTGAAGTAAATTTTAACATATAAACCTGACAGCAATTCTTTTTCCCTCAGAGACATTACACTATAGAGTCCCCAAACCAGAGTCTGGAACAAAAACAAAGAATCAGTATGATGGCAGGCCCAGAGGTGTGCCTTCCACAGCACACGGATGAGCTTGTAAATATGAAGCAGAATTATCCATTTTTAAAATGTAAGCAGTTTTTTTCCATGACAGTGATAACCAGGGAGAACAGCAGCACACCTGTTTTCTATTTTCATCTCTGACATTGATTTCCACCACCTCCCTTTAACTGCCTTTCTAGGATATATATCAGTCAACTAGCTCTTTTTGCTTTTTGGAATCAACAAATTCTACCAGGGGTGTCCAACCTTTTGGCATCTCTGCGCCAAACTGGAAGAAGAAGAGTTGTCTTGGGGCCTCACATTAAATACATTGTGACATGTACTCACAAAACGATCTCATAATGTTTTAAGTAAATAATGATTTTGTGTTGGCTGCATTCACAGCCATGTTGGGCTGCCATGCAGCCTGCGGGCCACAGGTTGGACACCCCTGAAGCCTTCAAGTTAAATCTAACACGTTTAAACCTTCTAAAAATACTTACTGACTTTACATTATAAGCCAGTGTCTTGAACTTCACAAAGATCTACGAATAGTAGAAATTTGTAAAAGAATTTTAAATATGATTTTTTTCCTCCTGGATTTTCCTGGAATAATTACTTCAACAAATTGCCCTAGAGGTATTGTTCAGGGAAAACTTGACCCTTTACTCTAATTTCACAACAGCGTTAACTGGGCAGGAAAATAACATATTATATGAGTCAATCATCTCTTATTCACTCATATAGGGTATCCTAGGCAGTATGATTCTAACTACGTATCAATAACTTTTAATCCCCATCTATTAACTATAGAAACTTCAGCTTTTCCTAGCTGGTATGTACAAAGAATTGGGTGGACCCTTTGTAATATATTGTAAAAATGGCCCAGGTTCTTTTTCTGTGACTCTGTTCTACCACTTTTCATTTCATTTTCTTCTTTATTTCTGCTCAATAAACATTCAAGTACCTAATGCACATCTTTGTATCTAGCTACTGGTTCCTTCCCCAGTGCCTTTGTCAGTTAATTTGTTTTTATTCAATTCCATGCAATTATCAGGCTACAGGGGTATGCTGGTGAATTAACAATGGGCTGGGTGGGTGGGGTGGGGTCTCTGGGGAGAAAAAGCCCAGATTTGAAGCATTTGCTGAGTTCCATAGTAAAACGCTCCTGCCACTGCTGATCTGAAACCATCACGACCATGTCACTGAATGTGGATTTGGAAGAGCTACACAGTAGCACACCATGATATGGCTTTTCCACCACAGATACAAGAGACAAATTACCTCAAGCGCAGATAATAGCTAACTAGGCAGCAATGAATTTTGAGTATTTATTACCTTTGTTGTCAATATAGTTTATTTACTTGTAAGTTTATGGGCTTCAAGTTTTTAATGATCGTTGTTACATTTAACGTGGCTTCACAAAGTTCCTGAAAATGTAGGAATTTGGCTTTGGCTTTTGTGAGCCAGCTTGGGCACACCACTGACGAGAGGCTACATGAAAAACCTACACATTACCAAAAGTAAGTTGTGGGGTGGCCGGGCATGGCCCAGCTACTTTCAGAGGGCCTGGGTCATCTGGGGAACACTGGGGCCTGGACCTGGATGAGCCCAGGGGGGATGCATGAGGGTGGAAGAGGCCTACCAAGCTAGAAGAATCTGACATGTCATTGTAGATAAGAAGATACCAGGGGCTTATTTACCTTACCTGGTTCCCCTCACTCCCTCCTGAAACTATCTGAAAAAGAAAAAGGAATTTAAAAAGCATACAACTACAGTCAATCTTCATTACACACGGATTCCATATTTGGGACCTTGCCTCCCCTCTGAAACTGCTTTCTAGTCCCACAGTCAGTACTCAGGATGCCCTCACAGCCATTCGTGAGCAAGCTCAAGGTGGTGAAAAATTCAAGTCTCCTGACGCTCGTGTTCCCAACTGAAGCTGAGCAAGGCGACACTGAGCATTTTTGTTTCAGCACTCACACTGTAAAGAAATATCCTTTCATAGTCTATGTGGTGACATGTTTTTCTTATTTGTGTGCTTTCGTTGGTGATTTTGCTGTTGAGAACGATCTGCAACTGTCAATGCTGCAGTGCTGTCTAGTGCTGCTAAGCACAAGAAGGCTGGGATGCGCCCTATGAAGAAAACACGTGTGTTGGATAAGTTTCATTCAGGCATGAGTTACAGTGCTGTTGGCCAGGAGTTCAATATTAGTGAATCAATAAAATATATTAAATAAGGTTTCTCTAAACAGAAACACACATAACACAAGGTTATGCATTGGTTAGTCAATGAGGCTTGCAGGTACCTAACCCCTCAGAGCAACAGTTCAGTATTCACTAATTCAGGGTTTGGAGCGACTTTGTGGAACATGATGATCAGAAATAATGAGGATCGATCATGCAATATCAAGAAGAACAGAAGAGAAGATGAGAACAATTACATTTTGGAAGTTGCAAGGCAGATGGACAAGTGGATTTAGCATACTATAGAAAGGAAGAGTAAAGCAGAACTTTGGACAGCCTCCAAAACAGGAGAGCAGATAATAGCTCAGAACAAGAGGCTAAGGTAAAGGTGTGTGTAAGGAGCTGTTAAATTCATATTTCACATCTCCAGCCCAGCAGTCCAGCCTTTCCAACCCAGGCAGAAAACTGGAGGTTGATTCCCTACAGTACTCAATCCCAACTGATTCTGGATTCAGGGCTACCACTCAGAAGATAAGGATGACGTTCTGAAATTATGGAATTAACTGAAAGTCCACATATTGAATGATGAGACCATTGGCCCCTTTCCCACCCTTGCTCTGAGAACCCTTACTAGAAGTGGAAGACTGAAGGATGTCCCTCTGGGGATACTACCTGGGTCAAGAGAACACACCTGTGTATATTGGGCAAAGGAGGGAGGGGTCACTCAAAGAAACAGCCCTCTCAGATCATCCCACGGTGAAGCCCACTGACCAGAAGTCTTCCTCTGCTGAATGCACGTGGGTGCACACACACCTTCTAAACACCTTTGTTGTGCCTTACTCTTAAATAGGAGAAGACAGCCAACAACAATTAGAGATATTTGAAGAGAGCATCTAACATAAGAGAGACAAACGCAAAGAGAGAAACCTCCGATATAACTTTAAAAAGTTTTTAGAACTGAAAGATGTCTGTTTCCAAAGACTGGAAACCATAATGGCACCTACTTTTTCAATAGCGGTTCTGGGTGCTAGGAGACACTTCATTAATCACTTCAAAATTCCAAGGGAAAATACTTTTCAACTTCAAATTCTATACCCAAACTACCAAATGGAAGGAGAATTAAGATTTCTCAAAACATTTAGCTGTCATTTACCCTTCCTCAGGAAGCCACTGGAGGAGGAAATCCACCGAAAAGAGGGTGTTCACAGGAAAGGCAGAAACACAGTGTGTTGGGTTAGGCTGCACATAAACAATGACCAAGGAAAAATGAGTAAAAATGACATAAGAAAGAAAGTTTATTTTCTCTATGTAATAAGAAGGGTGAATATTGATCTAACCAAAAATCATGACTAGGAGAACAGGTAAAGAGGAAGTGGGTGAGTGTTTGGGGAGAGGCACTAAGTCCACATATTCCTTTATAGAAAAATCAATTGAAGTAAAATGAAAGAAACGGTGATAGAAGCAAATTATAAATTATGGAGGTGAATGAGAAGAAAAGGCTAAAAGTGTTATGTGTTACATATAAAAGAATTGGATAAAGGGAGGGGTGGAAAGAAGAGTGCTGTTTTTCATTATGAGTCCTGAACATCTGATCTTTAAAACCATGTATAACTTTGACCAAACACGCACATGTGAGTGTGCTCATGTGTGGTGGTGGTGGCAGCAGACTGGTAGGTAGAGGCCAGGCCAGCAATCTGGTGTGAAACTGGCAATAGAAACTGGCAATGCTCTGAAGCCTGAGGCAACATTTAGCGAGTCTGTCGGCAAACCCCAGCCATTGGGCAGGAGCTCAAAGATGGGATTTCCCTCCCTAGAGGGGAGCAAATAAGAACTAGGCAGGGCAGTCCTCTAGGGACTGAGAGCTGGTAGGTTTACAAGGCAGGGAGTCAGGCCCAAGAAACAATGCAATGTGGGGACTTGGGTATCAGAACTGGGACACCAGGTTGGAGCCTGTCTGGCAGCCAGTGTGAGCAGATGCTGAGGCCCAGAGTGCTTGGAGCTCACTCTTTACCTCCCTGTTACCTGAGCTAAACATTAGGGTCAGTCTGAGCCTGGAAGATGAGGGCAACGAGGGAAGAAAAACTAGAAACCTGGGCAGCCTGACAAACACTAACTCAGCAGTAGCTACAAGATATGAAAGCAGCAGGTCATTCTTTTCCTGTAAGATATTTCTTATTCTCAAAATGGTGCCATAATAGCCCCATGAAATCTATCTCAGAACTAAATTGTGCTACATCAATACAGTGAACTACTATGCAGCCAACGAAACAAATACTGGAAGTTTCTGGGAAAGCTTTTCTTTCTTGATACAGGTGCCACCATTTCCTACTTTCTTTTTCTATCTTCTTCATGCCAGGAACGTGGTACCTGAAAATGCAGCGACACCTGCATGGGCAGAGCATCTTGCAACCCCAAGGCAGCAAGTATTCTAAGAATGGCAGAACATACAGATGGGAAAGAAAAAAGAAAAAGAAAAAGAAAAAGAAAAAGGTTCAGTGAAGGCATCATCGAGCCACTTATCCTAGAATGCTTGATGCCTGAAATAAAAGAACTAATCACATTCCTAACCAATGTGCCTTCCCAATGTGATGAGATGGGTTTTATTGGAAATCACAACTTCTAGGCTTTAAAAAATATATATTTCAGGAAGTGGAAATATTATGCTAAGTGAAATAAGCCAGTCTGTGCAAGACCAACACCATATGATCTCACCTATAACAGGAATCTAATGAACAAAATAAACTAATGAGCAAAATAGAATCAGAGGCATAGAATCATAGAACATACTGACAGGGCCAGAAGGGAGAGGGACGGGGACAATGGTGGAAAGAAGGGGAAGGGACTAGTCAAAAAACATGTATGAATGAACCATAGACATGGACAACAGTGTGAGAATTGACTGTGGGAGCAGGGCGGGGGCTGGGTGGAAGAGGACAAAAGGGGAGAAATTGTACTGTAATAGAATAACAATTAAAAAATCAGAAACTCAAAAGTTATTTCTCCATAATCCACTGGGAATGGGAAACGAGTTCATTATTTTCCCTCCAGACTCCTGTTTGGAGTAATTACCTCTCCACAAACAAAATCCACAAAACTCATCTTCATATAAAATTGCCTTTGCTGACCCTGGAGAACTTACAAATGTGTATACTTAATCACACATTGCCTTATCGCATCCTAATTGGCATTTTTCTTTTCTTATTGTGCAGATGGGAAAACTGAGGGACACCCCTTCCCCAGGTCCAAACAATTCGTTAGGAAAATGAATTTCAAAACACATTCATTGTCCTGAAAAGCTTGCTAAAAATAATTTTGACTATATCACATAAAGAATATTTATAAGCAATCAAAAACTTGTTTAGCCAATTTAAATGAATTGCTTAGTTTGAAAAAGCTATAATAAGAAATTTGTGCCATTTCACTAAAATGCAATTAAAGCAATTAAAAACATTTCCCAAATGCTCACATAGACCACTGCTGATACAAGCTGCTACTGTTCAGGAGTTGATTGGAGAGTTCCCACTGGTTTCTCTACGTGAAAGAAACATACTGTTGACATTTTGTAAGAAATCAAGTTATTCAATTTAATGGATCGGCACAGAAAACAAAACTCTGTTTGCCAAGCAGAATATTTTGCTGTGTTTGTGTTTCCTTTGAGGTAAGTTCGCTAGCTTTAAATGCTGCTTTTAAACTAAAACACACAAATGCCTCTTGAGATGGCTTGCTTTATTCATTAAAACAAAGTATCATTATGGAGTCACTTTGAAAAGTAGTTTGGACTTTCTTATTTAATTAATCTATTACACTTAACCTTCCAGTGTTTTACTATCTGAAAGTCCTGCAACCATTATTAACACTTTACAAATATGTTTTGCATTACTAGATTTAAGAATTTAGTACCTAATAAAATTCTCGGCAGGGGATATTGGTATTAAATGAGTTCATTAAACCTAACCATACTAATTAACAGTCAAGTGTTAAGGAACACATACAGCTGTGGAGCATATTCCATATCCATAACTCCTCTGCTAGTTCCAGCAAACAAACATAGACAATCTCAGGGGAAAAATGTCCAGGAAGGTTACAGGAAGCACATGTACCTCTGTAGAAATCAGCTCCTCCAAGATAAATGTCTAGGCTTGTCTAAAACTTACTTCTCATCACATCATCTATCAGTAATTTTCCATTAAATGTACATCTGGTTCTAGTTCCTCCTTCCCTTATGCTTGTAATGACATGACTGGAAATATTGTGCATTTTCGTTTTACAATTAATTACTAGTCTTAGCTGGCCACGCCCAGAATTTTCAGAGGACTCCTACGTACAAAATATTTAGCCTCTGGCACAAGGATGATCTTTTAACCACAAGAAAAAAAAAATCCCAAGTAAAGGAATGTCAACAGATTTTAATGTATAATTAATGGCTCATTGGCCCCAGCCCTCATCCTGTGTAGTGGATGCAGTGATGGGGCACCAGGTGTGGAACGAAGCTGCAAGGAGCATTACCTGATGAAGGCTCATGACTGAGTCCCTTTCTGGGAATCGCCCTCTGCATAAACAAGCCACCTTGCCCAAAGGCATGCCCCATCCAGAGGCAGCCAACATCTAATGACTGGTTGACATGAGGATATGAAGGCCTGGCCCCATTTCCTCAATTCTTGGATATGCTGAAGGGCCATCCTAGTTCCAGAGCTTCCCATAAGATCAGCTGAGACATCTCTTAGAATGCATCACAGGTCAACTTCTCCATCTGCCTAATCACGCTTTTTTCAAATCCTTCAGAGGTGTTGATCTCAAGAGGGCTCCCCAACAAACCTGCACCGAAACTCCATCTGAGTCTGTTCCCTGGATAATCTTATCTAAGACACCCCCATGTGACCAACTCAAACTCAAGGAGGGATTTAAAGGGAACCCCATCTACACAGTTTGGCTTTTCGTAAAGAAGTACAGTTAAGTTAATTTCAACCAAAAACGATTGAACTTTCTAGATTAAGGGTTCAATTCTTCATAGTCCAAAAGATATTTAAAAAATGAGACCTCCCAGCTTTGAAACCCCTAGGTTTACTTATCTTAAGACCACATGATGGCATCAGGCTGAATGGCTTGCCAGCCTTATAACCTAGCACTATCAGTTGGTTATGTTGGATCAGAACTTATCGTATCTATAATCACACTATGTCTAAATATCCCATTGTCCATTAGCTCTCCTTCACTAAAGCAATGGGGGAAAAAGCTTTACGTATACATTTTTGAGAGGGGGCATGCTATAGACTGAGTTGGGCCCCTCCCCTAAAGTCACATGCTAAAGCCCTGGCCCCCAACGTAAACTGTATCTGGAAATAGGGTCTTTAAGAGGTCATTAAGGTTCAGTGAGGTCATAAGGGTGGGGTCCTAATCTGATAAGACACTGGCCTTCTAAGAAGAGGAAGAGAGAGACATTTCTTTGCTGTGTGAGGGCACAGCAAGAAGGTGGCTGTCTGCAAGCCAGGAAGAGAGCTCTCACCAGAAATCAAATCAGCTGGCACCCTGATGGACTTCCCAGCCTCCAGAACTGTGAGAAAGTAAATCTCTTGTTTAAGCTACTCCATCTATGGTGTTTTGTTATGGTCCACCCATAACAAAAACCAGTCCACCCAACCTGCCTACTATAGGGAATGAGGAGAAATGTAAGTAAACTATACTACTGTACTATTCCTCACAAATGCATCACTTGTCTTTCTTCTTAGCTCTGTTTCTTTCTTTCTCAATTTTTCTTCAGCTCCTTTCCTTTTCCCATTCAGTGTTAAGTGCTATTAACTCAAGAATGATGCATATTATTATTTTCTGGCCCTGGCTGGACCAGCTGATGTTGTTCTTGTTCAGGATTTCAGAGGCTGCTGAGATGTGGCCTAAAATCTATTCAGAGAAATTCTGAGCAAGTTCCATATGGTAAGGAGCCCTTAAAATTTTGAGATAAGGCAGCTGAGAGATAAATTAGCAAATATATAAACAAATGAACAAAGACACCAACACTATGGATGAGGATATCAACCTATAGTAGCAGTAATATATCCTGTGGTTGGGGAAACACTAAAACTCAATCAAGGCCACATCTATGAACACTCAGATATGAAATGCAGTCATAACAGACGCTGTGTCTTTCCTGAGTTTTGTTAACATGAATCAGCTCAGCTGAGCCAGGTCACCTCTGACAGAATGATCTAGTGTCAGCCATGAAGTTTCCATTAAGGGGTGGCACCGAGGAAAGCTCTTCTTATGGCTTACTGGTCTCCCTTAGTTAGTGGGAGGGACAACACAGAGGTAGGCTGGGGCTGTCTTAAAGGGGGGCCTTGAATGCCAGAGTTAAGATGGTACTGCTAAGGTATTGGCATGAACACAACTCTCCAGAGAAGATGACTCTGGCCACATGTGAAACGCAGGCTGAAAGCTACTGCAGTTGTTCAGGAGGATGATTTGAAATGGCCTAGTGAAATCAGAAAGTATGTATGTGAGCGAGAGGCCCTGCAAAGAAAGAACTAACATGCCTTCGTGACTGTGTTTGTAGGAGGGCATGGAAAAGAATGACAGTTTTGGGGTCTGGAACAGGCCATGAGGACATGGCCTTAAAGGGGACACCTTGGGGCAACAACTTAGTAGTTCAGAATGTGCACTCTGGAGCTGGAGCAGGGTTCTAAGCTCAACCCTGGCACTTATTTATCATGTGACCAGAAGCAGGTAAGTTGCTAATACTGACTTTTCCTCAACACCCTATCTATAAAATGGGAATAACACTAAGATCTGTGTTACACTAAGACACCAAGACTCATGCAGTTTAACTAACTTGCCCGAGATCAGGTGCCTAGTAACAGAATAAAAACCAGTCTATAGAAATCAAAAGTTAATGCTTAATGATTATGTTTTATTGCTTTCAGTGTTAACTGATTAATTTGATACTAGCATTTAAGTAAAGAGTATATAAATAGAAAAGAAAAATAAAACCTTTTCTTCTATCAGGTTTTATTCTGGGGAGGGTGATAGAGAATAATTAGCTACAATATCAATTACAAGGAAGAAGGATCAAGAATACAGAAGAGTAAGAATGGGAAATAAAATTGCCAAGTACTCACTTTCAAATGTAACCAATACAGAATTTGAACAGGAAAGAGAGTGAGATAAGAAAATCAAAATTGAATAAACTTGAGGTTAAGTCAGCTCCTATTTCTTCTTTTATTTTCTTCCATCTCTAGGCTACTCCTGAGGATCTAAGATAATATTAAAATAAATACATATGGGGTAAAAGATTTCCAGCATTTCTGTCAGCTTAATGCTTTAAAAATATTTTTCAAGTCTTCTTTAAAAGTTTATCTTTATTGCTGTCTACAATGACAAACATCTAGTGTTATGTTTACCCTTGGGAATAAAATAGCTACAACAATTCTCCTTTGGTCCCAATGTTGTTATCTTGCAGAGGAAATAGGGAAAGACAAGCAGAGGCAAACACAAGAGAGAGTCACCGAAGACAGCTTCCTGCAAATTGGGATTTCTCTGCTGTATGTCCTCTGGCTGCCCTCGGCACTAAGCCTCATACACAGTCATGCACTGAATAAACACTGGCTGAGCTAACGGACTGTGGCACAGAAAAGGAGAAGGGGAAAAAAACCCATTTTCCTTTATTACTCCCTTATGCCTTCTGTGTTCTGTGTAGTCCAAGGATAAAGACAGTGCAGTATGAGGTATTCACTCAGAAAGACAAATAATTACTGGGGATTATGTAGGAACATCACACCTAAAATCCTAAATTGATGGGGTGATTAAATATTTGTGTTTCACAAAAATCTGGGCAATTGATGATACACACACACTCACACGTACACGTTTACATACTAAACACTTGTGGATAAAGCAAAACAGTGCAGCACTCAGATGATGTTTGTTTTTGTGCTTCCCTGAGCCATACTTCTAAAATCCACTCTTCATCACCCCCACCTTTTGTCCTCCTCTGATTCTTCAGATGCTTTCAGTAAAAAGAGCTCCTTATCAACTTTCCAGGTAACAGAGCTATTGAGAGCCTGAAGGCATTTTATTATTGATTAGGTTTGCTCTTGGATATAGAGTGAGTGGATAAATATATTCTGTGAATTTTGGTGGGGGTGAATGTCAGGAAGCTCCCAGGTTTTGCTTCTTCACCCCAATGTCTCTTTCAGTGACTCGTGGGACTCCTCTTGGAAACCATCCTATAGGTTGATGAAGGTGTCCTAAAAGCCACACCAAAGCTGTTAGCATTCCAAGTTCCGAGATCTAGTGGCAGAGCCAGCGGGACTCAGGATCTGGGAAGGAAAATATCTTTCCCATGTGGAGTGTATAAAAGGAGACCTGACACCTGGTGCTAGGGCTCTGACAGGTCATTTTGTGACCTTGAGCAAGTGACTGTACCTCTCCTCCCTCCCCAAAATAAGTTTCCTGATTTGCAGGGGGAAAAAGCATATTTTCACAAGAAATTCATAAGATCCGTTCCATATCTAAAACTTCGTGATTCTATATCTTGTGTTCTCAAGGGCTCCCTCTGCCATATGGTGAGGCACAGGAGCTGAGGTAGGTGAAGAACACCAGAAATGGAGCAGATACATCTGGTGTTAAATCTTTGTTAGCAGTTGGCTTTTGGAAAGTAACTTACATTCTTTTCTGAATATCATCTGTGAGGTGGAGGTGCATCTCACACTGTTATTGTGAGGATTAAATGTGGTAATTCCTGGCATACCACCTCTTATCCTGGGATTGTGTTGTGTTACAATGGTCTAAAGCAGGGACATTCTACCATACTGAGCCCAAGTTACATACAAAACGACATTCAGTGTAATGTAGACTTACCTTCAAGCATTCTACAAAGGACCCTATAAACAAATGAGTTTTAAGTATCTACTAAATATTTCTCTCAACACTGTGGAGAAGCTAAAATATTATATGGCCCCATCTTTCAAGAAATTTTTATATTTAGTTGGAGGAAATCACTAGAATATTCACAAATGTTATAACATTAAAATATTAAATAGGTGAAGAGGTGCTAATTTGAGGTAAATTTACTAAATCTTATAAGAGAAAAGAAAAAAATATCAGAGGCTGGGGTTGCCCAGGAAGGTGTAAGAGCTTTCCTCACACAGGCACCTCTTGCTGGGAGGTGACCCCCAGTAGGGTGTGGGGACAGTGACTTCTAGGAGCACAGTTCCTGAAGACAAAGAACAGGTACCAGGAACATAATCTTCAGAGGCTAGGGATCACTCAGGGTAAACATTCCACAATGCAGGGCCAAGGTCTAAGCTAAGAAAACAAACAAAAACAGGACAAAACATAACAAAACAAAACAAAGAATCAGAGGGAAAAGTGGGAACCAGGGTTCAATTTGGAAAAGTCATAAAGAGCCCAGGTTACTGATCAGCCAGGCAGGCCAAAGTGGGTGGGGGAGCAAGACTTGTGGTCAATAGCAGGCTCAGAGTGAAGTTTCAGCCAAGTCTTAGACCTGACTGCGAAGGTGTGCTGAGTGCATTGAAGGTGGCTAACTACAGGCAGGCAGAGAGTTTCATGGAGGTGATAGGACATATGGGGCCTTGAAGTAAGGGTAGGAGTTATACAGGTAGATGTAGATAGGTTAGGTGGGAAAGGGAAAAAAACACCTGAATAAAACACGGAGAGATGAATAGCAAAGAACAAACTATTATAATATGAAATATGCCGTGGGTGAGACAGGGATGAATACAACATGACAGTGCCCTCAGAAAGTCCCTTGGTGCCCTGGGCTGCCACACAACTGAGGGTGCTGGGAAACAAAATCCAATGGCCAGTCACAAATTTTCTGCTAGGGACCCATGCCATTGCTGAGAGCCGAGGAAGCCAAATCCTAGGCTGGGGCAAAAGTTAATCAACTGATTCAATCTCTCTTTTTTTTTTTTTGTACACTTAAAAATATAAAAACCATTCTTTTCTCGAAAATTATACAAAAATAGGTTGTGGGCCAAATTTGGCTGCCAGGTCATAGTCTGCACATCCCTGGAAAGTGGGTGGGGGGGATGAAAGAACAAAAGAGCTGGAAAAGCATTTTAGTTGATAGTTACAAGTGACAGATAAGAAGGGAGATTTGGGGTAGCTACAAGGTAAAAGACACAGAGACATTGGGATTATTAAAACTATACATGTAGGTTACTAATTGAATCTCATGTGACATCCTTCAAGTTACTGGGTTGAGTTTCTTTGAAGGAATGAAAAAGGGAACAAGACCAGGTCCTGTGGCCTCAGACTCCTGTGGGTTACCACTGTACAGTCCACATCTAGACTGTAAAAGGTTGAGGACAATCACGGGAAGGGCAGTGTTCAGAAATCCCAAACAAGGCCAGGGTCATTACTGGAACTCAAAGGCCATCTTTGTCTTTTCTTATCGTTACTACTGATTCCTGGTTCTTTTACTTATGCTGATAAAAAGGCTTCTCTTGCTCATCAATCATTATAGCTCTTTTAGCTTAATGGCTCCCTTAGTATCAAATTCTCTAGATTGAAGGCCTTAAATCAGTTTCTAGGGCAGTAATCCCAATAACAATAATAATAAAAATAATAATGTAAAGTGGGATTTACACTGTTTTATGTAATTTAGCCCCACAATAGCCCTGTAAAAGAAGTACTATTGTAGATGAGGAAACTGGGGTTCAAAGTAACTTATTTACAGTCAGAGCCGGTAAAAGGCAGGGGTGTGTGTGCTTAACTCAACCTGGTGCAATCACTTAATCCTAAATCATTCAGTCTCTCTGAATGGTAACAAATCAGTATCTCAGGTACAGCCCAGGTGCTTTAACTCTCTTTACTCTGGAGTATGGTTCCTAGTCTCACTCTCTGTCCCTAATTTCCAGGAAGGCTGGGGCAGCCTTCTTTGTCTCTCTGAGTCCTGAATCAGGTCTTAGGCACTGGGTCCAGGGAGTCAGGGGAATATGATACATTTACCATCTCTAGTTACTGGTCCAGTCTTCCCCCAAGCCTCCTTTCCTCAGCTCTGAATAAACCTCTCTCCTGAGAGTTTGCAGTATCTGTGTACACTATGATACCACTTTGATTTTTCCTACAGCTGAATTTACAGCTGGAAGAGGTCTTAGAAATATCTAGTCCAACCACCTCCTTTTACATATGAGGAAATCCACATGTTCAATATGAATATATTTTGATGTTCTCTTACAGTTTTCTCATTCCCCAAAGATTTTTTAAAAAGATATGTCTTTTAAAAAAACTTGAAATACCATTATTAAATTGGCTAGAATTCAAATAAACACATCCTCCCCACATTCTCTCTCTCCAGATCTGTTCTCTCGGAGATGGAAGATGCTACCTCTGAGACCGTTCCACACATGGGGCCTCTGTGCTCGTGCCAAAAGTCCAGCAGTGTCTGGAACTGCCACGGGTGGCCCGCTGAGGGGGAGCATTTTGAGACAGACAGCCAGCTGCCTCATTCCCGGGGCAGTCGCTGGAAGACAGCCAGCAAATAGCTGTGGCTTTGTTGGCCTTCTTCAGGAGTCCTGTGGGGCTGGGGTCTGGCCATTATTTGGGGAGAATGGAAAGGAGCTGGAAAAGGGACGAGAGGGAGGAAAAAGGGAAATGAAGACTACTTTGAAAACAACAGAACTGAAATGTGAATTTTTACCACCACTGTAAGTAAAATAAGGAATATATATGACATCTTACAATAGGCGGTTTCTATGATTTGCCATCTCACAGCCACCAAAAGTTTTAAATTATGCTGAGGCTTAGAGTCCTTTCCTTGAGAGATGAAGCACCCTAGGGTGGGTAGGTGTTGCATTATTAGTGGGGTCAGTTGGTCTTGCCTCTCCTTTCTTCTTTCTGGTTTATAACCTTTGAAAGTAGAACATATGTGGAAAAGCTGTAAGTTTTGTAAGAGTACATAACTCATGAAAATATCATGATTACAGACACAACTGGATTCACATCAGAAAAATCCTTCTAGGATAAACATTTTGTTTAAATATTAAACTTAAGTAAAGCCAGATACAAGAGTACAGTCTAAATAGCAAAGAAGGGCAGCAATGTCCCCACGTGAAAGAGAATTAATAAATAATTCCCCAGACAGACAGATCCTACTGACACAGAATGACAGCTGTAAGTCCAAGGACCCGTAAAGGTTTTTATTTCTCAGATTTGATGCACTGCCTTTGGCTATGATGCACACAGACCCAACCTTTCTAAAAATTTAGCCTTTGTACTGAGAGGAGTAAGTATGCTGTTTTTCCATATTAAGAATTTCTTCTTTAATATTTTTTTGCTCTGGAATTACAAAATTGTCACCTTAAAAACAGTACTGTAAAGCTCGTAGATTTCAATGCTAACAGTGAAGGAGAAGCTGTCTGAGAACAAGGGGTGGGGAAGGCGTGGCAGTCTTTAAAGAAGTCTCTGCAGCAACTACACAATCAAAGGCATAACATTTGATTCTGACCTTATCAATCTCGTATTTGATTTATTCCTCATAAAGAAGGGTTGCAACGGAGATTAACTTTTTAATTAATCCATTTTGTGACATGTATATTGCATGTTTTAGGCAATGTTAACACTGTTTGTTTGTCTGCTACTCTGATTAGTATTAACATTCAACCACTCATCATTGCTGGCCCAATTTCTAACGGTCACCAGGCAAACCCTACAGAGGGCCAGCTCACCTGTTTACTGAGAATAAAATAGCACAAATGACTCATGAACTAATCAACTGTGTAATTACTCTCATGTCAGGGCTGCCCTTGATATTCCTTAGCACCAGGAATTTAAGTGCGAAGAAATCAGCTAATTGCACAAACTAGAGAATAGGAGCTATGAGAAAAGGTGAAAGAAACATTATTTAACTTAGAAAGGACAAGGCTAAAGAATGTTCTCTCTCTTTTTTAAAATATTTTATTTATTTATTTATTTTAGAGAGAGGGGAGGGAGGGAGAAAGAGTGGGAGAGAAACATCAACTGGTTGCCTCTTGCATGCCCCCCACTGGGGGCCACCCACAACCCAGGCATGTGCCCTGACTAGGAACTGAACCAGTGACCCTTCGGTTTGCGGGCTAATGCTCAATCTACTGAGCCACACCAGCCAGGGCAAGAATGTCCTTATCAAGGGCCTCCTGTGTGAAAAGCAGAAAAGGTGGTTGGGGCAAGGAAAAAGAACAAGAATAAAATGAGACCAATATAGTGAAGTCAGGGATTCAAAATTATCATTGAGAACTGAGAAAAATCTTGTTCATTCGTGCATTCGTTCATTCATTCAACAGTGTCCTAGGTATGTACTCCCAGCAAGACGCTGGCTGGGTGCTACCTCAGCAGAGGCCAGTCACACACGGTCTTGTGATGACTCCTGTGGGGTCTTATCTAAAGATGAAGGGGTAAAGATTCTTCTTTTTCCAGGGAAGCAAGCAGGGTGGAGTGAAGAGAACAGCAGCACTCAGGTTTGGAGCTGAGGTGGGACAGTCTGCACGTGGGTTTCGAAGATGGAGGAATACAAAAAGTAGGCTTGTCTAAACTTAGCAGTATCTTCAAATCATGACAAATAAAAATTATTTAAAAATATAGGTATTGCCAGATTAGAAACTTTAAAAAACTTAGCCCTCATGGCATGAAGAAAAGAACGCTTTTGTTTGGACAGGCAGGCCTGCATGACCTCACATGTAGGCGGAATACATAGCTGCATTTGTAGCATGACTTTTCCTATTTTAAAAAGCTTACTTTTTCCTTTATAAAAGGAATACAAGTTCATTATGCACAATTTGAAGAATACATTGCCAATGTTTTCGCGTATTTTTTGAAGATATGATTTTATGGACCTTGGAAGGGTCTTTCCCTATATATATCCTCCCCCAAGTCCCTAAGGATGAAATTCCTTCATTAGACTCTTTCCTTGAGTTACAGTAGAAGTTCATAGTTAAAGTCAAATATTGGGTGGGAAGAAATAATATTAAATGTTACCTTGTTAGTAATATGCTACCTTGAATTTGCTTATTAATTTAAACCTAGAGAATGGCCCCCAGGAAGCTCAGAGGCCACCTAGGGGCTCCCGCTGCGGAAGGGCCTCTGGCTGGAGGTGAAGGTGTGCTCCTTGGCTGCTGCGGGCCTGGCCCTGCTGGGGGCCTGGAAGCTGAGACAGTTCTTTTGGCAAATGTCACAGTCTTTGACTAATATGGTGCCCCAAACCAGGCAGAATCAGGAACATAAATGTGTGCGAACCCCAGGAGATAAAGCATTTGGGCCAGGACCATTTGTTTATCATAATCCTTGTGGGACCCAGCATGCTTTGGGAGCCATTTAACAGATGTTCTCACAGCATATGCTACATTAAGAAATGCTTGTAAGGTAGTTCAGAGTTTCCACTACCCTCCCTAAAGCTGATTTTAAATTTCATTTCATAAGCATTTTAAAACATATTCCCCTTAAACTGCCTCCACCTCTTCCCCAGTCCACATGTACACACATGCCCGAGAAACTGTCGTTCTTGAGCGAGCACTTCCACAATGCACCATCAGGATCTTTGAGAACGTCTGCAGAACGTACGCTACTGAAATACTTTTACAAGGACTGACCTTTCCATTCTAAAAGAGGGTGACAGTCTTCATTCTTATCATTAAAACGTATTAACAGATGGGCCTTACAGGTGGTGACGCATCCTTCCTGAGGACAGCGTCTACCCTCCTTTTCTTGTCTTTCTCCCCCAAATTCTCTCTCTGACCCACCCCTCTTTGCCTTTTTAATTCTCACATGTCTTTCATTTTCCACAACTGCATTTTTTCTTTCCTACCTATGATGTAGGCCAGTACACACCACTAGAGAGTTTGCCCTCCTCAAGGGGAATTAAAGAGGTAAAATAAGAATTTCTGCCTGGGGGCATACTCCTAACCACTCCTGATGAGATGCTCCAAGACCCTTCCTCTCTTTTTCAGACCCCTGAGATGAAGCCAAACTGTCTGAAAAGTTTGGAGAAGGTGATGGTGGGGAGTGGCGAGATTACAGAATAGGGATATGCCTTTATTATAGTGCCAACAGCTAATATTTATTAAATACTTACTATGTTCCAGACACTGTTCTATAAGCTTTACATGTAGATAAAACTCCACACTGAAATAACAATTTTCAGTGCCATACCTAAAAGCAGAAAAGAGAATATGTTCCATTTCCAAACCCTTTCGTTTATATGACTTACATGAAGTAATTTAGAGAACTTTTCAACCAAACATTGAAATGTTTCTGCATTTGCAAATAAACACATATATACATGTATGTACATGTATACATATCAAACTGTCAAAAGAAAAAGGGCTAAATGTAAAGGAAAAAACATCCAGAAAAATGTCTGAAGTACCCTGACTGAGGTGGTGTTTCTTTGCATGTGTACCTGCTACAGGAGCCTTCCTTTCCTCTGCACTGTAACAAAAGTCCCTAAGGTGAAACAAGTGATTCTTTGGGAGGATATAAAGAAAGAATAACAATTCAACAACTAGAATTTTAAATTCAATTTACAGAGTATACGGTACATTTACTTACCTTACTGGTCACCGTGACTATGACCATTTGTATATGGTCACACCAGGACTAACAGGTGTCATTTGTATTATTCCCACTTTGCAGATTAAGAAAACTGAGGTTGGGAATAGTCAAATAATTTGGCTAGGCCCACACCAAATGTTACAGTTATACACTGCTGTTTAACAAACTCCCCCAAAATTTAGTGGCTTAAAAATCAATTTATAATGACTCATGATTCTGTGGCTTGGCTGGGCAGTTCATCCCACAAAGTCAGCTGGGATCTTGACTGGGGGTAAGACAACCAAGATGGCTTAACTCTCATGTTTGGCTGCAACTGCTGATCCCTAGAAGGGCACCTTGGTTCCCCTCCACAGGGCCTCTCATCCTCCAAGACCTCTCTTCTCATGGTCCCTCTAGTAGGACAGCCTAGACTTCTCTACATGGCAGGATTTCCATGAGGGCAAACATGGAAACTGCCAGGTCACTTCCATTGCATCCCGTGGCCAACCATATTCAAGGGGGAAAACAGATTCAACGTGCTGATGGAGAAGTCACATGCATGTACAGGAATGGGAAGTATTGTAGGCAGCTGTATTTGGAGACAGTCTATTACACCAAGAGGAGCATAGTTGGAAGTCAGAAAGATGAATGAGAATGCTACTATTTTACTAATTCTTTAATGTTCAAGTCTAGCATTATAGTTCTAATCCAGACACATACATAGTACAGGAAAATAATTCCCCACTTGCCCTCAGGTGGTTGCAACTTTGTCTTTATGTGTCATTTATTTGGAAGGCAGAGATTAATCTAGGCCCATAGATAAATGTTTGTTAATTTGACTTAATAATCTGTCTAATGCTAATGTTCTCAATAAGGACTTTAAGAACAAGAGATAAGGTGACAAAACAACTGGCTGAGTAAGGGCATTTGCTGATGAATGTCAATAGCAAGGAGTCACTGTGGTCGCAGAAATCATGGGTGGAAGGTGGTTTATGTGACTGACAGACCTACTCAGTTTTCCAGCTTGAAGGCACATTTAGTCAGCCAATTAAACCCTCTGCTTAGACAGACATTGTTACTGCTAAAATTCTTTTAGGCATGAAACCCCTCCCATGCCTCATCCCCTAACACATCCACTTCTCCGGGTCATCAGAGTGCATGCGCATGCTCACACACACAGTCCCACCACTAAAATATGCTATAGAGTAACTATTTTATTTTTAAAAAGATTTTATTTATTTATTTTTAAAGAGAGGCAAAGGGAAGGAGAAAGAGAGGGAGAGAAACATCAATGTGTTGTTGACTCTCATGTGCCCCCTACTGGGGACCTGGCCTACAACCCAGGAATGTGCCCTGAATGGGAATTGAACCCTTTGGTTTGCAGGCCAGCATTCAATCCACTGAGCTACACCAGCCAGGGCTAGACCAACTATTTTAAATAAGTGAAAATTAAGGTGACACTTTCCCCTCAGATTTTCACAAACCTTTTGAAGTAACTAGAGCCCGCAGGGAGTGTCACAGCCTAGGCTGTCCTCACTAGAGCTTCACAAGTAGTCACCAGGCAGCAGTGGCTGTGACTCTTCCACGCGCTCCCCCCTGGGCAAGTAAGATGATTTCCTTCCTGGTTTTGAACCATCACAAACGGTATTTCCCCCTCTGTGAAAGTGGGCCTGGTTTTTAAGGGACTTTATAGCTGCCTTTCCATTGCTTTCTGTGTCCCCACAGCTAGATTGGACAGGATAACAAGAGGAAGGTCACAGAAAAGAAGATCCCTGGGATGAGAGTGCCATGATCAATTTAAAAATTATTAAAGTAATAAATATATAAGAAGACTATGTCAAAAAGACATAGTGCAGAACACACAATACAATATACAGATGATGTATTATAGAATTGCACACCTGAAACCTATGTAATTTTATTAATTAGTGTCATCCTAATAAATTCAATAAAAAATGAAAAGAACCCCCCAAAATCATTTCTCTCTCTCCCTATTAAAAGTGGATTGCTTTGTTTGTTTTTTTTCATATAGTTCAGTAAATTTTGAGCAGAATCAAGGGGCCATGGCAGGTGGGTTATTTCCTTAATAAGGTGTCACTCTTCTAGTTAAATATCAGTCATGATAAAACCCTAAGTAAGACAAATGGACTAAAAATTTAAAATGTTTTAACCTGGCCAAATCACTTTAAAGAGAGAATTATCAGCAAAAATTATAAGAGCATGTATATTCAAAGGATGTTCCTACATTGTCAGCATTACTGGAAGTGCTTTACATTTTCTCTCTAAGTACAGATTTAAAGAATTCTATTACCTATGCAACTTAGCAGTTGAAAAATCAAGTGTATATAGTGGGGGGAATCAATTAACATACACATTTTGCTAGTTATTTAAATATTTTGTCTATTCTGTTACACAGAATGTATGAGAAAATATTAATCTGGAAGAGAAAATAATATGTGCATGTACACACAGAGTCATATACTAAATGATATTAAATAGTAACTGATATAAACAATTTCATCTTGAGGATGTACACACATACATACTCAAAGATGTCACTCCCATCCTTCACTAGTGTCCATGGCCTTTGGAGTAAAATCCAAACTCTTCCACCAGACACACCAAGCATTTTGGGTTACGCTCCCTTCACACCTGTTTGTCTTGTCTTCTGGCCCTGCCATGGATCCAGTCCTACATGACTCCATGCAGTTCCCCAACGCACGGCAATCCCCCCTTTTGTATTCTTTACCCTATACCTGGAAAACCCGTCTGCATGTCTATCTCTTGGCTCAGCTGATGCTCCATGCCAGCTGGTTCCGGGTCTCTTTGGCAAGCCAGGCCTGCAGGGCCACCTGCCCTCTCACCCAGCTTGCCTTACCCTGCATGTCAGTCGTTCACTAGACTGGGGCTCCTTCAAGACAAAGGAGGCATCTTTTATCCTGCCTTCCCAACCTCACCACCCTCCACTCACTTTGACACATGATATTTAATGAATAAGGTCATATTCCAGCTGTCCATAACAACTACTTATAATCAGCCCTCCATAGCTGAGGGTTCTGTATCCACGCATTCAACCAACAGAGGATTGAAAATATTTGAAGAAAAAAATGTTATGTTGTTGCTGACATGTGCTATGTACAATAGTTAGGACTAAGATGGCTTGTGTCTGTACTGAACATATGCAGACTTTTCTTCTTGTCAGTGTTCCCTAAACAATACAGTACCAGAATGATTTACATGACATTTATACTGTATTTATTAGGTATTCTAAGTAATCTAGAGATGATTTAAAGTATATGGGGTGATCTGCATAGGTCATATGCAAATACCATGCCATATGATATTTTAGGGACTTGAGAATCCTCAGATTTTGGTATCCTCAGGGGTCCTGGTAACCTAGAGACAATTGTACACGGTGGGCACCTGCAATGGATTACCACGGTCAATCCTTACAGCAGCTCTCTGAGGGGGAAAGCACAGGTTCAAAGGCCCTTTTCCAAGTCTCCTGGGGTTAGATATGGTATGAATTTTGGAAGTTTTTATATTCTAGATAGGTGATATGTTGTATTAAAGACTATATGTAACATCCCCAAAGGAATATGGGGCAGCACTGATAATCATGCATATACAATCACCAATAATCACACATAATCAGCCACAGATATGAATAATCACACTAACTGGAAAAAAGACTATAAATAGGCTCTGGTCTGCTCAGGTCAAGTTTTGCTTCCTACTGAGTTGCAGCAACCTTATAAAAAAGCTCCAGGTTTTAGAGCTTTTTAAATTTTAGAAATGCAAATAAAGGACTGTAGATCTGCACAATTATCCTTATATACTTTAGAAATGAAGAAAAGGGGCACAGAGAGGTTAAGTAACTTGCTCTGAATCATACAGCTAATAAACTAGAATTCAGTGTCTGACTCCAGAACTCTACTCTTAAAATGAAAAAAGGTTAAATTATGTCATTTTTGATACAGACAAAATAATATGTGTGACATATGTAAATTAATGAATAACAATTAAAATGATAAATTAAAAATTAACTTCCCACCCAACTTACAGAGATGAATCCCAAACTTAACACCTGGGCATAGTACCCCAGTGCTGGCTAAGGCTAAGTTATTGTGGATGAGTTGCACAGACTAGGTTGTAATAGCTTTGAATATCAACAGCATGGGTGGATTCCAGGAGATCACAGCAGGGGAAATTAAGTGCTTTTATAGAATCAAGGGACCTATGAATTGGGAAGGGAACTAAGTCATATTGCTCCCAAGGTGTAAAAATGATCCAACGTGATGTATAAATATATAAGGACTCTTTCAAAGGCACCATGGCTAAAAATGCAATCATGTGTAAGACCAGAATACACATACTGATGTGTGTTGCTTGCATGACAAGACCTCGGGCTATCCTCACCCTGAGCTGCTGACCCAATTAGAAGGAATTAGAAAAGAAGGCTTGAGGGGTTATTCAAAGAGTGCCCCAGGCCCTGACCAGCCAGGGTCTCATGTGTTTAACCACAGATAATAGCAAAACCCAAAGTGGCCTGGCTTGTTTAATAAGATGTCACTTTCAGAGGCTTCCAGCACATGAATTGACTGGAGGGATCTTCAAATCACCTAGATCAAAGGTTCAGAAGGACGAAAAGCTTTTAACATCCACTAAGTGGAAATGACTTTGTGGGAGAGTTATCGATGAATGGACCCTCATCCTGAGAACAAACGTCCTAGATACCAGCCTCTCCCACACAGCTTGCTTACAAAGATTTGGGCAAGTTCAGAGGTCCAGCCAACACCAAGGCTGAGGGCTCAGTGTGTGTGTGTATGTACAAATTAAAGTTCCAGAAAAATAAAACTGTTGAATTAGAAAAAAAAAATCAGAATTCTGTGCTCAAAGAATTGTAACTGAGCTGTAAACATTCTGTCATTCTCTGATAGGTTGGGGCAGAGGAGCAGTCCTGCTGCCTCAGAAACCTGTGTTGTTGCTAAACCTTTCCATTTTCACTAACCCAAGGTGATCACTAATTTCAAAGTCAAAGGGCAGACAAAAGTTTCAAATAGAACTAGATGACCCAGACACATCCATTAAAAAAAAAAAAAATCCCAGAATCACTATGGAAAACACATACATGCATGCACACACCTTAACTGTAGTCTGTGGGTACAGATAAAGAAAGGAGAACTCTACATCCTAGGGTGGGAAAATTAGTTATAAACATTTGCTCCATCCACATGATATTCAGGAAAGCTGATAAAAAAGAAAAGCAAGTGAAGCAATAGAGAGTAAGTAGGTTTCCTAAGAGTCCCTTGCAGGAAAAGAGGTATAGTTTTATATCTAAACCATAAAAAAAAAAAAGTTAAACATCCCAAGTGTTTGTAGATAGTTATTTCTAGCTTTTCATTATTGCTACAGATGGACTTTGGCAATATCTTTTATGAAGGGAACCTTATTTTAATTAGAAGTCCTGACAATCTGTGGAGGCAGGAAAGAGAGTCAAGCCCGAGGCATTTGACACATCCTCTGAGGCACCGAGTCAATGCTGATACTGCAGTGGAAGAGGCATAGGAAGTCTCTATTTGGGTGTGACTATTTATTCTTTTGTCCAATTAATATTTGAATTAATACCTATTTTCATGTTAATTTTCTCATTAGCATTCTCTCCTCTTTTCCTTCTCTTTCTCCCAAAACACACAACACCCATACAGCGTAAGTAGCTCACACCAAGCAGATCAGAGAACTAATTTCCAACAATAAGGATAATGGCTTCTCCCCATTAAAAGCTGTGGGAAAGGATACAAAATCAATATACAGAAGTTTGCTGCATTTTTATATACTAGTAAGAAATAGAAAGAGAAATCAAGAAAACAATCCCATTTACAACTGAACCAAAAAGAATAAAATGCCTGTGAGTAAATTTAATCAAGGAGCTGAAAGACCTGTACACTGAGAACTATAAGACAATGATGAAAAAAACTGAATAAGACAAAACTAAATAGAAAAATATTCCATGATCATGGATTGGAAGAATTAATATTGTTAAAATGTCCATACTACCCAAATCAAATTATAGATTCAATGCAACCATCATCAAAATTTCAATGCCATTTTTCAGAAAAATTTAACAATTAAAAATTTTTTATGGTACCACAAAAGACCCTAAAATTCCAAAACTATCTTGGGAAAGAAGAACAAAGCTGGAGGCATTATGCTCCATGGTTTTAAACTATATTACAAAACTATAGTAACCAGAACAGTATGGCATTGACGCAAAAACCAGACACATAAATCAACGGAAGAGAATAGAGAACCCAGAAATAAACTCACGCATATATGGTCAATTAATTTATGATAAAGGAACCAAAAATATACAATGGAGAAAGGGTAGTCTCTTCAATAAATGGTGCTGGGAAAACTGGACAAACACATGCAAAAGAATAACATTGGACTTCTACCTTACACCATGCACAAAATTAACTTAAAATGGATTTAAAACTTAAATGTAAGACCTGAAGCCACAAAACTCCTAGTAAAAAACATAGGCAGTAAGCTCTTTGGCATTGGTCTTGGCAATGATTTTTTTGAATTTGACACCAGAAGTAAAGGCAACAAAAGTGAAAATAAACAAGTGGGACTATATCAAACTAAAAAGCTTCTGTAGAGTAAAGTAAACCATCAACAAAGTGAAAAGGCAACTTACTGAATGGGAGGAAATTTGCAAATCATATGTCTGAAAAGGGTTAATATCCAAAATATATAAACAACTCATACAAGTTAGTGGTAAAAAATCTACCCCAAATAATCCAATTAAAAACGGGCAGAAGATCTGAATAGACATTTTTCTAAAGAAGATATACAAATGGCCAATAGATATATGAAAAAATGCTCAACATCACTAATTAAATGCAAATCAAAACTACAATGAGATATCACCTCACACCTGTCAGAATGGTCATCATCAAAAAGACAAGAAATGACAAGAGTTGGTGAGAAAAGGGAACCCTGTGCGCTGTTGATGAGAATGTAGATTGCTGGAGGCAAGATGGAAAACAGTGTGAAGGTTCCTCCAAAAATTGTAAATAGAACTACCATATGACCCATAATTCCTCTTTTGGGATTTATTCACAGAAAACAAAAATACTATCTCCAAAAGATAACTGTACCCCTATGTTCACTGCAGCATATTGACAATAGCCAAGATAGAGAAACAACCTAAGTGTGCATCAATGCTAAATGGATAAAGAAAATGTGGTATCTATATATCATTATATACACAGGCATATATATATATATTAAAAAATGAAATTTTGCCATTGGTAACAACATAGATGGATCTTGAGGGCATTATACTCAATGAATTAAGTCAGATAAAGAAAGACAACTATCATATGATCTCATTTATATATGGAATCTGAAAAAAACCTAAAAAACAAAAAACACCCAGCTCATAGATACAGAGAAGAGATCGGTGGTTGCCAGAGGTGGGGCATGGGGACGGGTGGGCAAAATGAGTGAAGGGAGTCAGAAGGAGTAAAATAAGTCATGGGGATTTAAAATACAGCATGGCGACTATAGTTAATAATACTTAACTCCTGCATATTTAAAATTTGTTAAGAGATGAAATATTTAAAGCCCTCATCACAAGAGAAAATATTCTATGTGTGGTGCCAGATGTTTACTAGACTTATTGTGGTGATCTAACAGCCCCACACTGTAGCGCATTGTGCCCGTAGAGCTGAAGAAGAGTTGATCATTTTAAAGGCCTGGTTTCTTCTAATCTAAATGCAGCCTGTCACGCCTGGGCAGCATTCTGGAGATAGATGTAGTTTGCTGCCTTATATTTGGCGGCTGCAACTCGAAGTGTGGTCTGCGGACTTGCAGCTTCTGCCAGCACCTGGGAGCTCATTAGAAATGCAGAGTCTCCAGTCTTATACTCTGAATTGTAGAGTTGAATCTGCAATTTAAGATTATCCTCAAATTATTTCAATGAATGTTGAAATTTGAGAAGTTTATAAAACTTTATCATATTTATTCTATTTAAGAAACACTCAAAGTAATTACTACAAATCAAGGACTCTTAAAAAACTTTTAAAATAGTAACTCATTTTCTCCTCAGATCAACCCCATTTTTAGTACTATAGTAGATAGATACTATTGTACCCCCACATTACAGATAAGGAAGCCAATATATTAAAGTATCAAGTATGGCTTAAGATCAGACAGTGCACACGTAACAGAGTCAGGATTAACACTCCCAAATCCATTCCATATGTCACAGCTCTATACTGTCTGCCTGTTGGAGACATATAATAAATAATTAAATAGATTTTAAAGGATGGGTGCTTTGCACAATTAAAAAATACCCACAGGTGCTTAAAACAACTATTCTGGAAGCTATAGATTATAATAGAATGCCCAGAGGGATCTCTACTGTAAAAGAAGTGTTAATTTGGGAAAGGATATAAGTAGTCAAAGCTTCTTCCCATGAGATGTCAGGTACTGAAGAAAAGCAAGAGTTGACAGCTTACTAAATAGAGGGCATACTACTAAATAAACTTAAGTGATGCACTTAAAAAAAAAAAAGACTGTTAGAAATGAAGGGCAGTCTGATGGTAAAGTGAAAAGGTTTAACCCACATGCCTTGCCTGTTAATGCCCACACAACTCATTAGAAACTGAGAGAAATAAATTAGATTTTAAAATTTGTACTTTTCTTGCCTGACTTGTCAAAGTCAGGTCAAAATACTTAAAAAGTAGTCGCAGACTACCCAAAGAGCTGCGCCTCTGGCCTTTTAGAACTGCCCATGTGGTGATGTAACTTCAGTTGACCATTCACCAACTTGCTACTTTCTCTTCTGGGTCTTACACCCTTTAAAACACCCCACAGCTCTGATCTCACATTTGCCCACAAACTGGGGTTTTCCTGGCTGCCTACTTCACAGCCACCAAGACAGGGTTCAACAGAAACACTGGGGAATAGCACTTCAGGCTGCAATATTTTCCTGAGGCCTCCAGAAAATGGGCTTCACCCCAGTCAAAACAACACCTTGAACAAATCTGGAAATGTCACAAACAATGTTGGACAGCCATCAGCCCAGAATCTGTGCACTACCCAGTCCCGAGTCTAGGAGACATGCACAAAGGACAAATGGCTATTATAGCCATATTGATAAAGTGAGAAAATCCCCAACAGCAACTTCTTCTCTAGCAATTCCAGAAAAACCTAGAAATATCTTGGAAAAGGTACTTTTTATGTTTACAGAAATAAATTGCTCATTCAAATGAAAATAAATACACTAGTGTGCCAATTACGCAAAAACGTAAATTTTGGGTTTAATTCTAAGAAGCAAAAAGCACTTCATTGATATTCTTTCCATAAATATTTACTGAGTACCTACAATGTGCCAGGTTACTGTGCTAGGCCTGAGAATTTAATGGTGAATAAAAACAGACATAGTCATGAAATGTTAGCTGTCACTGAAAAATAAAAAATAAATTAAAAAAAGCACATAATTGCTGTTCTCATGGAGCTCACAACTGAGTGGACCAGAAAGACATTAACCAAGAAATTCCCATAAATGAACATCATTATAAACTCAAATAAATGCTCTGAAGGCAGGGAAGATGAGAGAGCCAAAAAGGCTGAAAAAGGTGAGCTTGGAGCTGAGTTCAGCAGTTTAAGAATAGCTGGATATATATCCATCTGCATGGGAATTGGATGGAAACTGACAGCAGAACACACTGCAGAAACCAAAATTCAAAGACTAGAAGGGTTGGTGGACGGACAGCCAGGAGGAGAGAGAGCAAGATGAGGCAGGAAAGGAAGAAGGTAGAACAATGCATGGTCAGGGCCTTGGCCTCTGATGGCCAATTTAAGGATTTTGACTCATCTGCAGAGTTTAAACAGGGGGAACACGAGCAGAAAAAAAGATCTCTCTGACAGGAATGGACGACTGGATTGGAAGAGGGCAAAAGAAGACACAAGAGACTTAGGAGTATTTGCAGTACTCCAAGTGAAGAAGTGGGGTGGTGGAAATACAGATTTCAGCATTGGCAAAGCTGAAGCCAAAGTTTGGGATCTATTAAAAGGCAGATTTCATTTTAATGTCAGGGGGAATCTTTCACAGTGTTCACAAGTGGAATAGGACCTGCTCTGGGAGATCGGGAATTCTGTATCTCTGGTGACACTTAAGCGGGATGTGGTTGTGAACTCTTTGCAGATGATCTCAAAGAGATTGTGCTTTGGATGAAAGGTACATTATCAATAATATTTGTGCTATTCTGTATCTCTTATATGAGACACCAAATTAGTGTCTGTTGATTTATGACAGATGGAAAGAAGTGGACGATCTGAGAGAGATTTATTAGGTAAAATAATAGGACTTGGCAATGAAACCTAACATGGGAATTGATGGAAAAGGCTGCGTCAAGGATGAGGCCAAGATTTCTTCTGGGTTGTATAAGTGGGTGTACAGTGGTCACATTCACTGAGACAGCAAGAGATCATGAATCCAGCATTGGACTTGTGTAGTTCAAGATGTTTTAGAAATATCTGGTAGAAGATGGTTTTTAGGCAACTGAATTAATTGGCTATGTAGGTCTGAAGCTCAGAAGAGAATCTGAGCTGGACATTTACTATGGGAGTAGTCACTGGCATCTACAAAGATAACTGAAGCTGAAACACAAATGCCTAGAAAGAATGTATGGAGTTAAAAGAGGAATGGGCAAAAGTTGATGCCTTGAGAAGTTCTGACAGCCAAAAGCTAAGTAGAAGAGATGAGCCTACAAGTGAGATGGAAAGGAAGAGCCAGAAAGGTGGGAGAAAAGCAGGAAGACTGTGTGGTCATGGGAGCCAGGCAAAGAGGAGGCTCCAAGAAGCAGGCAATGGTCAACACAATTGATTGCCGAGAGGCAACATAGGCAAGGACTCAAAACACCCGTGTTATTAACTGACAGAAAGGCCACTGGTAAACTTAGCACTATTTTAATGGACCAATAGTGTGGACTGATCAGAGTGACAGATGCTAGAATTCAGTTTATGAGAAGTAAGAAAATGGAGCAAGTAAGTATAGACAATTTTACAGAATCAAGCAGAAACCTCTCACTCAAACTAAAAACCAAAGTCCTTACAATAATCTACAAGGCCATAAAATCTGTCACCTTCTACTTCAACTGCTTCTCCTCCCTTTCTCAATCCAGTCACACTGATCTCCTTATTCTTTGAATGCCTCATGGCTTTTGCTTTTGCTGTTCCTTCAGTAAGGAACCTGTTCCTCCAAATAAATAAATGGCTGGTCTCTAACTCTTCATGTGTTTGCTCAAAAATTACTTTCTCAATAAGGTCTTCCCTACATACCCTATTTAATACTAAAATTAACCTTTTACACCTGCACTCACTATTCTACTTCCTGCTTTTTTTGGTATGTCTCACCATCTGGCAGATCATATTTTGTTTTTGTTTTTAACTATTTATCTTATACCACCCCTCTCCAAAGAATGTAAGTTTCTTGAGGGCAAAAATTTTTTGTTTTGTTCTTTGTTGATTTTGTTCACTGCTATATCATCAATACTTGGAAGAGAGTCTATTATACAGTAAGCACTCCATAAATGTGCTGAAAAATAAAATATTTGGACAAATATAATAGATCTACATTTCCTATACTGTACTTTATATCCCCATGGCTATTCTGTAACTACTCATTTGTATTTCTTAATCCTCTCATCTCTTCACCCATTCCTCCCACACCCCTTCCACCTGGTGACCATCAAAATGCTCTCTGTATCCATGATTCTGTCTCTGTCCTTCTTCTTTGCTTAGTTGGTGTTTTAGATTCAATTGGTGATAGATTTGTATTTATTGCCATTTTATCATTCATAGTATTGATCTCATTCTTATTCCTAAATAATTCCCTTTAACATGTCATATAATAATGGTTTGGTGATGATGAACTCCTTTAGTTTTTTCTTGTCTGGGAAACTCTTTATCTGCTCTTCCATTTTAAATGATAGCTTTGCTGGTTAGAGTAATCTTGGATGTAGGTCTTTGTTTTTTCACAACTTTGAATACTTCTTGCAAGCCCCTTCTGGGGCTTTTGAGAAATCAGCTGACAGTCTTATGGGAACTCCTTTGTATGTCACTAACTTTTTCTCTTGCTGCTTGTAAGATTCTCTCTTTTCTTTAACCCTTGGCATTTTAATTACAATGTGTCTTGTACTGGTCCTCTTCGGGTCCAACTTGATTGAGACTCTCTGTGCTTCCTAGCCTTGCATGTCTATTTCCTTCACCAAATGAGGGAAGTTTTCTTTTATTATTTTTTCAAATAAATTTCCAATTTCTTCCACTCTCTCTTCTCCTTCTGGCACCCCTATGATGCGAATGTTGGGCCTCTAGAAGCTGTCCTAAAAGCTGCTTATACCATCCTCATTTTTTTTTATTCTTTTTCCTTCTTGTTGTTCTGATTGGTTTTCTTTCTTCTCTCTCTCTCTCTCTCTCTCTCTCTCTCTCTCTCTCTCTCTCTCTCTCTCTCCTTTTGCTTCCTTATGCTCCAAATCATTGATTTGATTCTTGGCTTCATCCACTCACTGTTGTTTCCCTGTAAATTGTTCTTTATTTCAGTTAATGAATCCTTTGTTTCTAACTGGATCTTTTTTATGCTGTTGAGGTCCTCACTAAGTTCTTTGAGCATCTTTATAACCAGTGTTTTGAACTCTGCATCTGATAGATTGCTTATCTCCATTTCGTTTAGCTCTTTTTCTGGAGTTTTGATCTGTGTTTTCATTTGGGCCATGTTTTTTTGTCTCCTAGTTTTGACGCCCTCCCTGTGTTTGTTTCTATGTGCTAGGTAGAGCTGCTTTGACTCCATTTTGGTAGTGTAGCCTAATGTAATAGGTGTTGTGGGGTCCAGTGGCACAGCCTCCACTATCACCCAAGCTGGGTGCTCAAGGTACACCTTTCCTGTGGGTTGAGTATACCTTCTTCTTGTAGTTGAGCCTTGGTTGCTATTGGCAGATCAATGGGAGGGATTTACCCACAGCAGTCAAGTGCAAGGATTGGCTGTGACCACTGACTACCAACCTCTGCCCTCTGTGGAGGATCAGCTGTGCAGGGTCAGGGTGGTGGTGCTCTGATGTGACCCGTAGCTATGCACTGGGAGCACTCACCAGTGTTCCCAGGTGGTACAGGCCAAGGTCAGTCCCAGCCTGTGTTTTGTACAGGGCCACCCTGCCTGAGCTGTAAAACAATCTGAGAAGGCTGCTAGTTGTGCTGGGCTTGGAGATTCCCAGGCAAAGCCAAGTTGTGAAACTAATCTGGCTGCTGCTAGTGCCTGGTCTGGAGCTCACTGAAGCCAGCTGTTGCTTGTTTGAAAGGATTTAGGAAGTTGTGAAACAGTGAGCCAAGACCAGCCATTCATATGGAAAAGTAGCTTGGGTGGGCTCATAAACTGGGTGGTGGAAAGTCTCTGGGGATCTCCAAGGCAGGTTAAACAGTGTTAGCCAGGTTGATGGAGTCTCAAGTATGGCACTAGCCTGCCAGCTCCATGGCTCTGTGAGGGGAGGGCTCAGAAAAGGGACAATGGCCTCTGATTGCCCCAATGCCAGGCACTTCACCCTCTATCTGTATGCCACTGGTGCCCTTCAAGCTTCCGCCCCGGTGCCAGAGTTCAAAGGGAGTGACTCTGACTAGGTGAGGGTCCATTTGTGGGTTCTTTAAGAGGAACTGCTTGGGGCTCCTGCATTTTCTTCCACTGACTCAATCCCCAGTGGTTTGTGCAGCTGAAGTTGTGGGAACTTACCTTCCTGGAACTGGAACCCTGGGCTGGATGACTGGTGTAGGGCTGGGGACTCCTCTGTCCTGAGATATCCCTCCCCAATTTGTATCCACCACATGTGGGTGTGGGGTCAGCCTGTTTGCATCTCTGCCTCTCTTACCAGATGGGACAGATGGGGTTTAATTCTGTACTTGTCAGACTTCCATTTGACTCAATTTCTGGCAGTTCTGAGTGGTGGTTGTTCTGTATTTTAGTTGTAATTCTGATGTGTTTGTGCAAGGAGTCAAGCCGTGTTTACCACCCATCTACCTTTTAGTAACAACTAGCATGTAAAATTAAGAGTAGTTTTTAAAGTTCACTTAATCTTATAACCTTTACTCAGAAAGTGACAAAAAAACAAACAAATGTAAGCAACAGGTCAGTGCTTTTGAAAATACTACTGACTAGATAGTATTGAAGGCTATTGGATGTTAACCACTAATATAGAGATATTATGGATTCTTCACTGTTAGTTCATAAAGAAAGAGTTGCCCAGTACAGACTAATTAAACAGCATGCCTTTTCATAGTATATTGGTACCATCAAAATCCTGTCCATAAAATAAAAGTATCTCAGTCCTGAAAAGATGTTAAAATTATTTTACAAAAGAAGAATCTGATGAGAAAGGTTTGTGTGACTTGCCTAAATTCATGTGACTAGTTAGTAGCAAGATCACTGAATGAATACCTGTCACACTGGTATTTTATTTATTTAAAATTTTTATTAATATATTTTATTGATTATGCTATTAAAGTTGTCCCATTTCTCCCCCATCATTCCCCTCCACCCTGCACACCTCCTCCCACCCACACTCCCCCCCTTTAGTTCATGTCCATGTGTCGTAAGTTCTTTAGCTTCTACATTTCCCACACTGTTCTTGCCCTCCCCCTGTCTATTTTCTACCCACCGTCTACGCTACTTGTTCTCTGTACCTTTTTCCCCCTCTCCTCCTTCCACTCCCCTGTTGCTAATCCTCCATGTGATCTCCATTTCTGTGTTTCTGCTCCTGGTCTAGCTGTTGGCTTAGTTTGCTTTTGTTTTAGGTGTGCTTGTTAATATCTGTGAGTTTGCTGTCTTTTTACTGTCCTATTTTTTATCTTCTTTTTCTTAGATAAGTCCCTTTAACATTCCATATAATAAGGGTTTGGTGATGATGAACTCCTTTAACTTGACCTTATCTGAGAAGTACTTTACCTGCCCTTCCTTTCTAAATGACAGCTTTGCTGGATAGAGCAATCTTGGATGTAGGTCCTTGACTTACATGACTTGGAATACTTCTTTCCAGCCCCTTCTTGCCAGGAAGGTCTCTTTTGAGAAATCAGCTAACAGTCTGATGGGCACTCCTTTGTAGGTGACTGTCCCCTTATCCCTTGCTGCTTAAATGACGTAAAATGTTACGTGATATGTATCTTCAAATATAAATTTCTCAGCTTCTTCTAAGTTGGACCAAATCCAATAAATCTTTTTTCTAAAAATTCTAAAGTATTTGAAATGACCATTACATAATGAACTAGTTTATTTATTTGATTAATATTTAGTCAGTTTCTATTACCTACAATTTGGGCACTGGAGGTTATAAAAGCAAAAGACAAGAAAAGCAGAGTGTGCCTGAGTGTGAAGAGAAAGAAAATGGGAACAGTGAGAATATCAAATGTGAGCAGTAGTGGCCTCTGAGTGTGTGTAAGGTACTGAGGCATCAGGAAATTCTCCCAGAGAAAAGGCATCATGAGAACTAAATCTAGAAAAAGAAGGTGATCACCAGGAAGACAAGGGAGAGAGGAGGGCACTTACAGAAGGAGCTGCATGTTGCAAGGCACTGATAGCACAGCAGGGCGTGCTGGAGGGGAACACGTGAGAGACAAGGCTGGAGAGGGGTCGAGTCTGTGCCAGATGGGTAAGGGCCCTAAATTACATGCCCCAGAAGGAGTCTGAACTTATCTGTAAAATACAGACAACTGTTGAAGGATTTTAAGAAGAGCTGCTTGCTCAGTTTTGTGTTACACAAAAGTGACTTTGGTGTCCATGTAGTATTGGTCTAGAGGGGGCACGGTGACACTAGGACACTAGGCCAGGACACTAGGAGAATAATTCTGGTTAGAGATGAAGGAATTTAGAAAAATCAAGAAGGGAGAGGGAGATGAGCAGCACTGATTTCATCCTTTGCTTATAATAAATATAAAGCTTTCAACACATTTTTAGAAGAGTAAATATTTTCCCAATAATATTCTCAGTGATTTTCATCCTGTTTATTGTGAAATACACTCAGGTTAAGACTCTATAGGACATAAAATTATCAAAGCAAAATCCTTGCCTAAAAGCATTAACCTCTAATGTAGAATATTCTCTTAAGTTTGTTATTTCTCAGAAAGAAGTTCTCAATTTCATTTATTTATTTTTGTTAGTTTTTAAAATCCTCACCAGAGGACATACTTATTGATCATAGAGACAGGGGAAGGGATGGAAATAGAGAGGGAGAAAAACATCAGTGCGAGAGAGAAACATCAATTGGCTGCTTCTCATATGCCCCCTACTGGGGACCAAACTCGCAACCCAGGCACGTGCCCTGACTAGGAATCCGGCCAGCAACCTTTTTACTTTATGGGATGATTCTCCAACCAACTGGGCCACATGGCCAGAATGGAGTTCTGAATTTCAGTAAATAAGTTAAAATTTCTGACATTTAAAGGAAAGGTAGCCACATTTCTACAAAAATGTCCTCCTTCACCCCATCTGGTTTCTTACTGCTTCCATCTATACCATAAATTTGTACATGCTGAACTTTTAAACAATAGACAATAGATGTCTTAACCAATGCCACTTGACATAATGTTGAATAGATGACCAATTAATACCAACATCAAGTTTAAGATGTGTTTTCAAGTATCTTCTACATCACTGATATGAATGTTAAAACACATACACACAAGCTCATCTACCTTGAATTTTCCAGGTAACGGTTTTACTACTAAATATTCAACTGAGGGCTACACTTAAACTCAGCTAACAACTGTCATATAAGACAAACACATTAATGTATATTGGTTGATCTAGAAATTTGTTCCATTTACATTTTCACTCCATTAGGTAACAGGGATCCAAATGTTTGAACAATGGTTCTGAGAGTCCTTCTGTTTACCCAACTTTTTCTCCCATCAGTTACAGTCTTCAATAATCAGTGTCATGAGTTTAGAAACTACTCATTTACATATTTAAACTGACATTTTGAAATGACAATGAGAAGCTGACAATTAACTGTTCTCATAGGAAATGCCCTTTCTTGCCATATGGTTTCTATTCTAGGACTAACACTTAAAGAGATTTTCAATTTACTGAACAACAAGAGAGTTTCCCCAGCTGAGACTTCATTTAGAATGCAAATGCCTCACCTTCTGTACCAATAATTTAAATGCCATTCCCATTGCTGTTAAGAAGTCAGTTATAAAATCAAAATTCATCTCCACTGTGGACCTTGGGTAAATTAAATAGTAAAGAATTTCAATGTTTAAGAAAACATTGAAAAAATGTTTTCTTGTGTTAGCTTGGGAGCACATATGGTGGAAAAGATCCTCAAGTAAGGGCAACAGATTCATTCTTTCCTTTAGAGGTTATCTTATCTTGGCTTCTTGTCTTAAAACAAAGATATTAATTTTTTTGCAAGGATTACATAAGATAATGTGGGACTAACTGACTGTAAACTATAAAGCTACTATAAACATGCCATTATAATTTTAGATGTTCACTAATATGCTGATTCACAGTAAAAAGACTGTAAAATAAAGATATGGACTGGAGGAAAAAAAATACCCTAAAAAACATAGCTAGTAAAAATACATGTGAAAAAACTGATCTATAGATTAAATACAATCTCTATCCAAAATTTCAGTTGCCTGTTTTGAAGAAATTGACAACATTATCCCAAAGTTTGTTTGGGAGGACAAGGTACTAAGAATAGCCAAACAATCTCTTAAAAAAAGAAAAAAGTTGGAAGATTCACACTTCCTGATTTCAAAACTTAAGAACAAGGCAACAGTAATCAAGACTGTGTGGTACTGGTATAAGAATAGGTGTAATACCCATGGGAAAAAAATTGAGAGTCCAGAAATAAACTCTTATATTTATGGTCAATTGATTTTTGAGAGGGGTGTCAAGAAAATGGGAAAACAATAATCTTTTCAACAGTGTTGCTGGGACAACTAGATTCCACATGCAAAAGAATAAACTTGGATCCCTTCTTCATGCCATTCACAAAAATTTAACTCAAAATGGATCACAGATCTAAACGTAAGAACAAAAACTATAAAACTCTAAGAAGAAAACACAGGAGTAAATCTTTGTGACCTTGGGTTAGGCAAAGTCTTTGTGGATATGCCACCAAAACACAAATAAAAAAAGGTCATATAATATATATGATTCCATTTACATGAAATGTGCACAATAGGCAGAGACAGAAAATAGATTAATGTCTGTCTAGGGCTGAGAATATCAGGGGAAAATGGGAGATGACTGCTAAAGGGTACAATAGTTCTTTTCAATGTAATGAAAATATTCTGAAATTGATTATGATGATAGTTGCACAACTCTGTTAGTATACTAAAAACCATTGAATTGTATACTTTAAATGGGCAAATTATATATTATGCAAGCTACATCTCAATAAAGCTGTTAAAAATTAACTTAAAGAAATGCATGTGGAAAGCAGCATCAATTTAGTGGGCAAGACCATCATTTGAGAACCAGAGACATGAGTTGAAGCTCAGGTCTTACTAACTGTGGAATCTTGAGCAAATAATATCTCCAAACCTGTTTTTCTCATCTTTAAATTGTTTGTAACAATAATTCCTTTTTCAGAGGGGCTATATTGTAGTAACTGAGGGGGACCCCCAAAAACTGGAATTTATTTATAAAAAATTGTGTATTTATTCTTGCATGTTTAAACTTTAGTCACCTTTAAAGTATTCTCCATTTGATGTAATACATCTATCAACGATAGATGTTTTTTTCCACCACTCAAAACAGTTTTTGAACTCGTCAATTTTGATGCTTTTAGTGTTTCTGCCATTTTTTAAAATTTCACCTCTTCCATATCAGCAAAACATTTCCCTTTGTGGACTTTTTTCATCCAGGGAATCCACAAAATAAGTTGCCTGGGGTGAGGTCAGGTGAATAGGGAGGATGGGGGACAAAAACTGCTGGACACTCAGAGCGGTGTGGGCAGGTGCACTCATAAATCCCCCATCATGAAATGGGCAAATGTGATGAGTTTTGAAAAAAATTCACTGAAGTCAAATGCAGCCTCTCACAACAATGAGAGTTGGTAAACTGATAGATGGATGGGTTCCTAGAACACTCACCTAGCGGGGGAATCTGTAATACAAGGGCCCACCCTCCAGAAGATAATTCCATTTTTTGGGGTGTTCCCCCTCATATAAAGTACTTGCTTAGCACAGAGCCTAGCACACTGTGAGTAATCAATAATGTTAGCTATTAAAAGAAAAGACATGTGGGCTGAGACTGTAGGTAGTAGCTTATAAACAGTAAGTTGCTTGAGTATCTCTGTAAATGTTATTATAAAATTATTTTTACATAAACTTAATACAGAAAGTGCTTACAAATAGGCATGCTCACTTCGGGACACTCAGTAAAAAGAGAAATCAGGATTCCATTTCAGATCATTTTGGAATCGCAGAGACTGAATTTACCTTCCTACCCAAAACAAGAAAACCAGACAAAATATATGAAACAATGATTTCCAGACAGTATATAATGGACAGCATGAATTGAATAAAAGAGAAACTAGTAAGCTAAGCCTACAATCCCACCAACTTACTGCCTGAAGTCAGTTTATAGGCCATAGAACAGGAGTTCAAAGAGTTCCAATGACCTCACTGAGTTGAGGAGATAGAGAACAAAATTCAGGGAAGTCAAGGTAGATAGAACTTGTGGTGTAGAGGCAAGAGGAAGAAATGGCCCAGAGAGAGAGCTTCAGAGATCTGCAGAAGCTAAAATTAGCCTTACACTAAAAATTCTCTGATCCTTACACACAAAGCTTAAAGTCAAGGTTGCAGAAGATCCGAACTCAACTGCATGCTGGAACAGAGTAAAGGAATACAACAAAAGCCAACATCCAACAAGTTAAAATGTCTGGCATCCAATAAAAAATTACCACGCATACAAAGAAGCAGAAACATGTCCCATAACCAGGAGAAAAATCAGTCAAACAGAAGCAAACTAGGAAATGACAGAGATAATGGAATCAGCAGATAAGTAAGATAAAATAGGTATTATAAATATGTGCCATATATTCAAGTGGAACTCCTAGAAGTGAAAAATACAATATGTGAAATATGACTGAGATTAATAGTAGCTTGACACTGTAGAAGAAAAGATCAATACATTTGAAGTTATAACAATAGAAACCATCCAAAATGAAACACAAAGAGAAGAAAGTTGAGAAAAAAATTAACAGAGCCTCAGTAAGGGGTGGGCAAATATCAAACGTACTAATACAGGTAAATTGGAACCTCAAAATGAAAGAAAGAACAGAGAGTATGTTTACAGAAATAATAGCTGAAAATTTTCTAAATTTGGCAAAAACTTTAAACATACAGCTTCAATAATTTCAACAAACTCCAAGCATAAGAAAGCACAGATGAACATTTCATCACCCTACTTGATGGGTAAGGAAACTAAGGCAGGGAGTGGTATGAAGTCACAGAGTTACTTAAAGGCAGAACCTGGAGTGAACCTAACTTTCCTAATTCAGATCCAGTGCTCATTCCACTATGCTGCAAAGAAATAACATAATCTGACTTACTCTTTAAAAGTCTCCTGGCTGTTCTATGCATACTCTGTATGAAGAGAGGATGCAAAATCCTTTGTTGGAATTGCCATCAGCTGTCTCGTCATATTTTTCTGAATCTCATTAATGGTCTGGACTCTCTTATCTTTCTAAGGTGATTTTAGTTTTAGAGAAAGCAAGAAGTCACAGGGCACCAAATCTGGGCTATAGGGAGGCAGAGTCACCTGGATGATTTGATGGTTTGCCAAAAAAACTCTGCACAAGATGTAATGCATGAGCAGATACATTGTCTTGATTAGGCTGCCAATCACCAGTTGCCCATAGCTGTGGCCATTTTCATTGTATTGCCTCTCTCAACCAATGAAGAACATTGAGGTAGTACTTCTTGCTAATTGTTTGGCCTGCAGGAGCATACTCATGACAGACAACACCTTCCCAATCAAAAAACAATTAACATGGCCTTGATCTTGCTGCAACTTTGCCATGCCTTCTTCTGATGTGGAGAACCAGGTACCTTCCCTTGGGATGACTGGGCCTTCGTTTCCAGACCATAGCCATAGACCCAGGATTCATCTCTGGTTACGATCTTGAGGAAATCTGGTTTATTGGTAGCAGTTTGAATCAAGTCATTAGCAAATGCAGCATGATGTGCCTTCTGCTCTGGTTGCAGAAGCCACAAAACAAATTTTGTCACTATATGTTTCATGTGCCAAGATCCTGCATTAAAATCTTGGACACAATAGTCTTTGGAATCTACAGATCAGCTTCTAGTTCTCACAATGTCAGTCGCCAATCTTTGTTGATTGCATCCTGTACACGTTCAACATTCTCAGGTGCTCTGCTTGTTGCAAGACTTCCATAACATGGATCACTTTCAACAGATTCTCAACCATCTTTGAAGCGTATGTGCCACACTTTTATTTGTGCTGTATCTACACAAAATTTGATGTAGATTCATTGATCTACTGTTATTTTGAATGCAATGACCACACAGTAAAAATGCTCACTCAGCAGCATCCACTGCCCCACTGAATAGTGCAGTGAAGTTGTCATTGTTCACACATGTGCATTCCAGTCCACTCTCCTTGGCTGCCAGGTTACATCGATGTCAGGCAAACGGTTCTCATTATATTAACAATGGATGGACTTTTTCTGGACAGACCTCATAAACCTAGGAGTAGAATTGCTGGATCATATGGTAATTTTATGTTTGAGTTTATGAGGAAATGGTAGGCTATTTTCTAAAGTGGCTGCACCATTTCACATTTCCATGGGAAAGTACGAGGGTTCTGATTTTTCCACATCCTTGTCAACACTTGTAATTATCCAACTTTTGGATTATAGCCATCCTAGTGGGTATCAAATGGTGTTTACTTGTAGTTTTTATTTGTATTTACCTAACAGCTAATATGTTAAACTCTTTTCATGTGTTTACTGGCTATCTGCACACCTTCTTTGGGGAAAAGTCTATTCAGATCTTTGTTTGTTTTTAAATTGAGTTACTTTCAAGTTGTAGCAGGAGAAACCTAGCAGGGGGGCAGTGCTTACCCACATGAAAGTGTTTATGAGAGAAGACCTGGCATCTGTTAGCAACCAGTCCCAGAAAGTGCAAAGCATTCTGCAACAATTTCTGTCAGGTGAAGACTCTGTATATTCATTTCCTTTCTGCTACTGAGCCCATAGACCAGAAGGTGCAGCTAATCAGTGTGGGAGAAGGGAATGAGCAAGAAAGAGGAGGCTGGGTAGGTTTTCCCTGCAGCCCAGCCCCACAGACCATGGGGCTAACAAATAAGAATCATCACTCTGAATGACTGAAGATTTCTTATTTTTTTTTAATTGTGCAAGTTTTAGGTCTACATGAGTAAATCCCCTGCTGAGCACATTTTAAAAAAGGCAACAGGAAAGAAAAAGTTGCATTTGCGTTATATAAAAAAATAGTTATTTATCTTTTTATTACTGACTTGTAAGAGTTCGTTATACAACCTGGATACATGTCTCTTATCAAAAATATATGATTTGCAAATATTTTCTCCCATTCTCTGCATTGTCTTTCACTGTTTTGATAATATTTTTTGAAGTACAAGTTTAATAAATTTTGATGAGGCCCAGTTTACTTACTGTTTTTTGTTTGTTTGTTTATAGCCTGTTTTGGTGTCATGCATAAGAATCCACTGCCAAATCCAAGGAGATAATGATTTTTGTCCTATGTTTTCTTTTAAGAGTTTAGTAGTTTTAGCTCTTACATTTAAGTGTTTGATCCATTTTGAGTTAATTTTTGTATGAAGAATGTGAGGAATATACACATTTTTCTATGTGAAGGAAGTGTCCAACTTGATTCTTTTATATGTAGCTATCCAGTTGTGCCAGCACCGTTTGTTGAAATGTTTATTCTTTCCTCATTTCACCCTTGATTTTGGCACCCTTGTCTTGGCACTCCTGTTGAAATCAATTCACCATAGACACACGGGTTTGTTCCTGGACTCTCAGTTCTATTTCACTGATCTGTATGTCTTTTTGCCAGTGTTCCTCTGCCTTGATTGCTGTTGCTTTTTAGTAAGTTTTGAAACAGAGAAGTGTGATTCTTCCAACTTTGTCCTTCAAATATTTTCAAGATTATTTTGACTATTTTGGGGTCCTTTTGATTTCCATATGAATTTTAGGATCAGACTGTCAATTTCTGCCAAAAAAATGGCAGCTGGGATTCTCAGAAAGGTTGTGGTAAATTTGCAGATCAATTTCTGAGATTATTGCCATCAAAACAATGTTAAATCTTCCTATCCATGAGCATGGGATGTCTTGCCTTTTGTCTAATTATTTTTAATGTACTAGAGAAATAATAACATGCAGATATGTTGCCAGGAAAACAGAAATGATATTCCTTGGTTATGGGATAATGGGTGATTTTGATTTCATTTTTATACATTTCTGTAGTTTTCCAAATTTTCAACAAAAATATCTTTTATATAACCAGAAAGAACTTATTTCTAAAATAAATATTTGTTAATAAAAGTACACTCACATTTAAAGTAAATAAGTATTTCATAAACATGAAATATGCTTGGAAATGAAAATTCTTAAAAGATTTTTCAATATACATGAATGTAGCCACTCTTTAGTTTGATAATTTACTCATCAGAATTGAGTGGTTTATTGCTAACTGGCAAATATTGTGCTAGATCCTGAGTGTAGCGTTTTAACAAAACAGACACGGGTACTGCCTTCATGAAGGCTACATCTAGTGGAAGGATGACAATTAACAAGCAAACAAGTAGTAAATAGAAATGCAATTACAAGTTGTAAAGGGTGCTTTGGAAGAAAGCCACTGGTACTCTAATGGACAATAATGGTGGGGTAGAGTGAACCCATTTGAAAGAATCATCAGGGAAGCTCTCTCTGAAGATACCAGCATTTGAGCTGAGGCTTGGGAACTACATAGATATAAATACAAGTGTTGGTTTTAAGTATTTGTCAAAATATTCAAGATAGTTTCTTAAACTAAAAGGTAAAGACAAGAAGCTTTAAAAATACCAGAGAGAAGTTAATTTTAGCAAATAGAGTAACCCCACCATCCCCTATAATATCATAAATAGGGTCCCAAAATTCAACACCATAAAATGTTAAGTCCCTGCACAGCTAACGAAATGCACAGAAGAGTCTGCTGTGGTTCCACTGTGCAGCCCAAATCCTGCCCTATCCAAGCTACAGTTTGACTTCATCTTATGGTAGTTGTCTCCTCCACCTTAAATATCCATGAGGATGATTCTAGGTCCCTCTGGCAGGCTGGGAGTTCCTTAACAGAAGAAGCTATTCCAGGAATTTCCAGATAGCAGTTGCCTTTTTTTGTCAGTCTGATGGGGAAGGTTGGGCCCAAAGAATATTGAATATTCAAAGCCCTGCTTTTACTTGTCTCTTCCTGAGATGGTGCACCTTGACATTTTCCCTCCTGTACTCAGTCTATCTTTCACTTACCCTTTCTCCAAACATACGATCTCTAGGCCACTCCTGCTTGAGAATGAGGGCTAGACAAAGGATCAGAGCCAGCTGAATCTGGGTTATTTATCACAGTATATGTTTTGGTTGTAGTTTGCTTACCCAATATCTATTCCCTGCTCTTAGTAACAGAACTCCAATGTTGTTTAGGAGGTAATATGACCAACTGAACTACATGCTTCCTTGAACTCTGTTGCAAGAACGCATGGTAAGGTGATGTAGTTTGACCAGTAAGATGTCAATGAAGGGATTTGAGAAAGCTCTGTTTAATGATATAGGTAACACTCGTTTCAGTTTCCTTTTACATCTTCCTCCACAGAACTTGGAAATGAGGCTGGAAATAAAGCAATCATTTGAAGACCTGGAGGTAACCATGAGGATGAATGCTTTATGTGAAGACTGGCAATGCATTAAGATAAAAGAAAGCTGGGAATTGACACCATGGTGGAAGGGCTGTCCCAACCTGGATGACCACCCCAGACTTCTAGGTGAGAAAGTCAACCCTCTTCGACTGTGGTAAGGCTTCTATTGTACACACCCAGCTGAAATCCCCACGGGACAGCTGTGTGCCATGAACGTAAAGATGAACAACTTTTGAAAAACCCAAGGTGTTTAAGGTTTGAATGTAGAAAGTGCAACTCAGGTTTAATAAAAGAGAAAATTCATAGCATTCCACACCTTATCACCCACTCTAGACTGGTCACTAAAGGTCATTCAACAGGGGTAGCACAAAGAAGCAGCTTTGCAGACAGAATTGTCTAATGCCACTTATCTTCATTTACCCCATTCCCTAAGTTATACTATCTATATTCCAGGTAAAACATATATTCCAGGCAAAAGTGTGCTTGCTGTGTAAACATACTTGAAGAGAAGTTCCTTGGTGCTCCCTTGCAATAAGGTTGCATCCTTGAAATCCTCCTACATGGGAATTCTGTGGCAGCACAACTTCCAAAGCAACTCTGCCCACAGTTAAAGTTTAGGGTCCATTATGGCATAAACCTTTCAACTTTGAAGCAGATACATTAAGCTGATGTGGTTCAAGGAATGATACAGTTTTCCCCCCATCTTTGCTCCAGTATGTTTCTACTCTAAATCTCCTGTATCACCAACACCTTACACACAACGCCTTACTCTCCAACACAAAGTCCTCAAATTATGTTCACAGAATTCATTATCCTTCAAGGTAGATGCAGTCACCATTCAAAAATACTATAAGCATTTGTACAGAAAATCTATATCAGATAAAGCAACATATTAATAGGGCAGATTAGAGGAAGGGAAGGAGAGAATTCTACTAGTTTTCTGTATGCACTCTTGACCATGTGAATTACATGTTGTTAGTATTCTAATGTGAAGAATGCAGATTGTTTTTATTATTGAAAATGTGATAAACGCCTTTCAAAGAGGAACACCACCCCAACAAATCTAAACTACAGCGCGTATGTATGTATGTATGTATGTGTATATATATATATATCCATCCCCAGAACTAAAACTGGTAGAGACTTCTGGATAAAAATCTATGTGGGGTCAACTACCTTTACATATATTTTTCCATTTCAGAACAGAATTACGTCCTAAAGTTTTCTGATATCTTGCTAATGTTCCCAATGAAGCTTTAGAAAAGTAATAAAATTCAGCTAAGAATGATCATAATTCAGTAAAAAATTCCAAGTAAATAATTGTTTTTCTAATTGTGAAATTCTTACATGTCAAATTACCTGTCTCAGAGATCTTTAAAAAAATTTTGTGGAGTTTCCCCAGTTTTTTTTTTTTTTTTAAGTAAACAAGGACAATCAGTAGGTGGCAACCCAGAATTTTCAAAGATCTTTAGCATCACCAAGACAAAGATGTAATACACAAAAATGTAGCATACAGGTGCAATACACAACTCAGGCTGCCTACCTCCTTTAAGGCAATTCAAATTTCGGTGACTAAGGTTTTTAGAGCCTTATTTTCAACCTTTCACAGAAGCATGCTGTGAAACATTACGATTGCCTTCTTCACCATCAGTGCCTGATAAGTGATGAAAATCTGGACAGAAGTAATAATTTTGACAAGCCCTGAGGCTTGAGGCTGCAACACTGCCCCTGGAGGGGGATCTTGAAGCAAACACCGCGAGGGTTCTGAGTGGTGGTGCGGAGCAGCCCCGAGACCCCTCTGGAGGCTCACCTGGTTAGCGCGGAGGCAAGGTAGGAAGTATGGTCTGTATTCCTGACTCGCCTCTAACTCCTCATTGTGCACCTGAGAGCTTCGTTCCCCTCGAGCTAGTATGAATCAGTACTGGAGACAAACTACTACTTCGGCTCCAAAGTTTGGAATACAGAGACTACGTGACACATGAAAGTTCTTCACAGCTTGTTTTCATGTCCAATTCTGTCACCGAGAGCGCATCCCCATCCTGGTCCGCTCCCGGGGCTGTCCCCCAGCAGCCGGGCAGATCGCAGCCCAGTGCCACAGCATCTCGACACCCAGGAGTCCGAGGCTGCAGAGCAGCACCCCCTGACCTGGGACAGGCTGCCAGAACCCATTTCCCACAGGCAGGAGCACTCCGAGACCCAGGGGAGGACTCGCATCCTAAAGAGATGTCTCCCCACGCCCAGACAAAGACAGTGCTGGGAAAAGTTGGACCAGCTGGCAGCTCCACAAGGCGAGTAAAACGGCCCCTCGGCCTCTGTGACCCAGCCGGCGACGCGCTCTCAGAGTCGCAGCCAACTTTTCCCGTGAGCTTCTAAGCTACTTGCTGGAAGTTGGGGCGCGAGGGCAGAGGAGGGGTCAAGGGCAGAGCGGAGGGGCGGGTCTCGCCCCAGCCGCTTTCTCGTACCTCCCCGAGTACCTGCTTATGTATCCGTCCCCGTCGCCGTCGCACGTCTGGAAGAGGCGCCGCATCCGCTCTTCCTCACCGGTGCTGGACGTGTCGCTGCTGCTGCTGCCCGCACCACCACTGCTGCCGCCGCTGGCGCTCCCAGCCGCCGCCGCCATCATGCGCCCGCTCCCTGCTCCGGAGGAGGCGGACGCGCGGCAGCAGGAGGAATCCGTGAGGCTCCAAAGCTGCTCGTAGCTGCGAACCTGCCTGACAACGGAGCATGCCCAGTGGCCGCTGGGGCGCTCCCGGGGAGGGATTCCGCCTCTCCGGGTTTTGCCGGGGCTGGGAAGATGGGCGCTCTGCAATCGCGGGAGTAGGCACCTTAGGAGAGAAGGAGGAGAGGAAGGTGTGTTCAGGGAGTTAGGGGGCTATGGGTGGCAACGGGGATACGAGGGAAGGCAGAACACACAAGAGGAGCCCGGGAAAGGTGTCAGCTCCCTGCATCCGGCCACGACTAGGGCCCCTGACACTTGGGAACGCTTTGGGCAGAGGGCCAAGTGTTCTCCCCGCAGAACGCTTCCAACAGCATGCAGTCGTGAATTCCTTTTTTCAGGAACAAAATAAACAATCTAGTCTGCAAACTCAAAACAGTGCTCCTGGTCCCATTCTGCAAAATGCGCTGGGTTCTGCCCCATAGTCCCAGGTTCGAATTTCGAATTGGACTGGCTGGTCTTTTCAGGAAATCTGACCCCCCCCCCCCGCCCCGCCCCGCCCCGCCCCGCCCCGCCCTTCAGGCCGGACTGGCCTTCCATTTCAAGTGGGAACAATCTGCGCTCCTGTATGGCATTGTGCATGGTTGGCCCATTTCTGGAACCATTTCTCACTCTCCTGACCTGGCGTCAATAGAATTTGCCACAACAACCTTAATAACATCAAGAGCGAACATAATAGATGGTCCCATTTGATCTGCACAACAGACCTGAAGGATGGCCCTATTATCAACATTATAACTTAGGAGGTATGGTTATCTTGGTTATAAAAATAAGATAGTAAGTATACAGTGCACTTGGGACAAAGGTCTGGCACCTAGTAAGAGCTCAGTAAATGTTAACTCTCATTACCCCCAATTTCTAGATAAGAAAATGGAGGTGCTGACTTTTGCTTAAGGCTCCAGACTCAGTAAGTGTCCCGGCGGAGGCAAGCCCAGGCAGGCTAAATTCGAAAGAGCTCTTAAACATGAGTATCCTTCCACCACAGCAGAAAAAAATCCCACAATGAACCAGTTTGTGGTTGTGTGAGTGACTCATTATTCTGTCCCAGACTTTCTGCCAGAGGTCTATGAAGTCCTGTGGTGGTTTGAAAACACACTGGCAGATTGTTTGGTGTACCTCTCATTAAGAGGTGGCATCTGTCGCCTCCCCTGGAAACTGAATGGGGCCTTTGTGACTGTCTTGTGAGGCTAGGTTAGAAAAGTCAGTGCAGATTCCACCTGACTCTCTCACTTGGGACACACACCCCTAAAGTCCAGAGCTGCCTTGAAAGAAGTTTGGTCACCATGAACCTGCTGTGCTGGTGAGAGGAGGCACAAAGCCAGGGAGATATACCCAAGGAGCCTGAGATATTTGAGCTTTCCCAGCCCAGGAGCCAGATGAGTGAATGAGTGAGTCTTGAGAGGGTGCTAGTGCTAGATGCTGCAACCGCATGAGAGACCCTGAGCGAAAACTGACCAGCCAAGCTCAGCCAACTCCCAAAGATATGATGATAATAAAAGGATCATTGTTGTTTTAAGCCAGTAAATTTTGAAGTGTTTTGTCATGCAGTAATAGGTAATTGAGACACATCCATATGTCTTGGGGCTATCTCCTAGTCATAAAGTTTTCTCTGCCCTGTTGTCTCCTCTCTCCACCCCATCCACCCATTCCTGCTTTAGTTCTTTTTCATTCTGTAAGTTTTCAGTATTTTAGCATACTTACAGGATGTCACCTTGGATAAACTTTGTCAATATACCCAATATTTGCTTAATGGATGCTACCAGCAACACAAATATATCTGTCTATAATAGAAGGACCAGTGCCCAAGTTCCTAAATATAAATAAATAATATAAACCTATATTTTTCTAATTTTTCATAGAATAAAACTTTTATTATTGTCTGTCAATACAGCCAGACAGGTGTTGCTATCCCTCAAATCCTCCTAGAGCATCAATGGTTTGTAGAGGGGAAAAAAGAAAGAAAAACAAACATTTTTTGAAATACAACATGTGTGGAAGGTCTGGAAACCCAAAGGATTTTCCAGGATTTGAGTAGATCTCTTCATAACCACACTCCATATATAGAGAAAGTGGAGTGTAAACCTCAACCAATTATATTTCAAAGCCAAGAATGTTTTTTCTCTTGAGAGGATATGTGCCTGATGGCTCTGTAGATTTGAATTTAAATCATCCTGAATTAAATCTGAATGCACAAAAAAGTAGATCTTGACAAATTTCCCAAACAACATTTGCTTGTTGTTGGGTAACTCAGAAATGGCTGAACAGGTAGGTTCAAACTTCCAGAAAAGAATTTACTCCTGAGCTGATATGAAGCATGTGAAATTTCAGCTGAAAAGATTACTAGGAGAGGGAGAAATTTGTAATACATTGAAAATAGAGATGCCATATGAATATAAAGATGATAAATGGAAAGTAGGAGCTTGAAATGAGAACAATACCCATGGCCACAAATCTAACAGTACTGGTTATACCATACTTTCAAAGGTTTTTCATATAGATCTGAGATTAGCATATAGCTAAACATTGTTGTCCTTATCCCCTTTTTGCTTCTTCTCATATTCCTCTTGGTTATAACAACACTTCATATTTATTTAATACATTTCAAAATACACTGTATACGTTACCAGTTAAAACAAAACAAGCATAGCATTGTGCAAACTTTATTATCTGATGTTTGCCCATCCAAATAGTGTTTACCAGAACTAGGAGCTTGTGTTGGAATTGGAGTTAGGACACCTCTGTCCGCTTCTCTCTCTCCAGTGTTTTTATGAGCTCAGCTAAGTTCCCATATCCCTCAAGAAGCCTTTCTTCACCTCCCCAGGTCACACCAATCTTCCAGAGCTCTCAGCTTAAAGCACACATTTTGTGAGCAGAATCATATAATTTGATAGTAATTTGCCAGTCTCCACTTTACTTACCTTTTACCCCTAAGATATCCTTCATTTATTATGAAATGAGTTTATTTCTCTGAGAGAAAACAGGGAGGTAGAGTTGAGGAAGTTCAACTAACTTCTACTGAGCCATTGTTGCAAATCAGTAAATACTGGTTTAAATGTTTAAATAATTTTACCTTACTTAATACCATCTAGTGGAAGGTATTTATCTTTCCTATTTATGGGATAGGGGTGGCAAGAGAGGGAAATTAAATCTTCAAAGTTTAGAGTAATGCACCAAGTAAAGAGCAGGAACTAAACTCGTATCAACCTGTGGGGCCCATTTTCTTCACATTTACTTCACATTGTCTCACCTGGGGCAGTGCTGTTCATATTAGGCATTGTACTTTTTGAGAAATGCTGAAAAGGGATAATAATGATAAACTTTATATTTATATGTTTGTTACTTATAGATTTATAATCATAAGAAGTCATCATGAGCTTTTATAATCTGTCCTAGGTTGGGTTCCCAGGGATGCAGACTCTAAGAGTTTCATTTGCAGGATGCTCCTGGGGAATGCTCTTAGGTGCTCAACATGTGGGGGAAGGAGGTGAAGGCAGCAGGATAGGACAGAGGCGCCAGAGCACACTTGTCTGACCCATGTCACAATAGCTCTGGAGCCAAAATGCCCTGTATTAGTTCCCTATTACTGTTGGAACAAATCATCACAAACTTAGTGGATTAAAACAACCCAAATGTATTTATTACAGTCCTGGAGGTCAGAAATCAGAAATGAGCCTCACTAAGCTAAAATCAATGTTTTCAGCAAGACTGTGTTCTTTCTGGAGGGTCTAGTGGAGAATTCATTTGCTTGCTTTTTCCAGCTTTTAGAAATTGTCTGCATTCCTTGACTCTTGGCTTCTTCCTCTATCTTCAAAGCCAGCTGAATAGCATTTCCAAATCTCTCAGACTTGATGTCTTCATCTGCCTCCCTTTCACTTTAAAAGAGCCCTGTGATTCTGCTGAGCTCACCCAGATAATCCAAGACAATCTCTTTATTTTCAGATCAGTTGATTAGCAAACATAATTCTATATGTTACCTTAATTCCCCCTTGCCATTTAACATAACATATTCAAAGGTCCCAGGGTTTATGATGTGGATATCTGTAGATGGGGGCATTATCCTGCTACCACACAGTTCATCACACTGTCCTGGAATAAAATGAAATGGCTGGGCCTTTATACTTCTGCCTCAGTCAGCTGTTGGATGTAGAGCGATGTCCTTTTGGATCCACAACCCAGGAATGTTGTGACTTTGGCAACTTGACTCTGTAGCAGAGTCAATTCCTGGTAGACTGGCAGCTGAAGGTCACTTTCAAGAGGGCACTTCAGCTGTGCTTCCAGACTGTTCTACTTCTTCCAGCAGCTTCTGGGTGGTGCAGTATGTGATATGACCAGTGGATCTGATGGTCATGAGCCCATTCCTAAACTTCAGGTGGTGTGGGTTACCTGATTTGACACAATCTTATGTGGGATCTCATGTCAATAGAGCAAATCCTCTGTAAGCCCTTGCATAGGAACACTGGCTGATGCCTTGCAAGTAGGAAAGGCAAACTCATACCAGGAGCAATTATCTAGTGTGAGCACGAATCACTGGCCCTTTCAGAGTAGAAGTAGCCCAGTGTGGTCAACTTGCCATCAGAGGGTCAGTCAGGCCCCGCACCATATTAAGGACCCAGCATTAGTCTCTGTTAGTGGTAGGTTGGACATTTGATAACAGTAGCAGCAACATCATCCTTGTTAAATGGGTGCCCATGATGTTGGGCCCATGTGTAGCCTCCATTTCTGGGGTGGCTGATAACAGGGCTGCCTGGCCTCATCTGGCTGAGTCATTTTGACTGCTTGGTTGCTTAATGTCTCTTTTCTGTGGATGATCTTTGGTGTAATTTAATATGTGATGGAAAGGTCTTCCCATTTTTCATTCACTGCTCTATGTCCACTCACATTTCTCTACCCAGTCCTTCTTGTCTCCCTGTTCTTCCATTCTTCCTCTTTCCATGCTCCTGACCAATTGACTAGGCCATTTGCTACTACTTATGAGTCTATATATAGTCTAACTTTGGGCCATTTTTCTCTGTATGAAGTGGATGATCCTTAAAGCTCTGCCCATTGCGGGGATTTTCCCTTGCTACAGTTTTGGTTCTCAGGAAATACCCAGAGACAGAATTTGTTGTGCAAGCTATCCATTAAGGAGTGTGCTGGAAAGGACTGTGGGAAAAAGAAAAAGGAAGCAAGATTGGGCAGAGGCGAAGTGCAGCTTGACAGAGACCTGCTGGGAATCTTAGTTTACCTGATAGGGAGCCCTGGAGCCGAAATGAGCTTTCACAGTTGTTCTCTGTTGGCCTGACATGGATGGACCTTATGTCTTCTCTTCAATCAGGCTGCTCTGAGAAGGTTGTGACTCTGTTCAAGGAGGGTTTTGTTGTTGTTGTTGTTGTTGTTGTTGTTGTTGTCGTTTTGAGGCTAAGTCAATCCCTGAACAGTTTGACAGCTGAAGGCTGATGCTGAGAACATTCCCAGAAGCTGGAGCAACAAATTGTTTCTTGTAGGGGAATCAGGTGGCACATCTTTGAACCCACACACAGATAGCCGGAGCTCAAATCTTGTCTATGTTGATTACTTTCTGGGTAATCTTAGACAAAATACTTAATCCCTCTGAGTTTCGGTTTCTTCATCCAGAAAATGGGATTTATAGAATTACCTATTTCATAGGAATTTGTAAAATTCCAGTACATATTCCTGTAAAGCACATTATTTGGATCACAAAGAGCCTCATGAAACTTCACTGTTATGATTTTTTAAAAATAAAACTGGATCAGTATGTACATCAGGGTATTTCCAGGACCTTTATTGTTGGATATCTGATATCATCAGACATTCTCTTTTAAAACTGTTTTCTATTTTTCTTTCTGTGTTCAGGTATAGGAAGTTGGCTACACAGTAGTTAGATTCAGCCCTCTAGAGAAACAGCCCATATTTTCTTTGCATACACAGCACCTCTTATACAAAAGGCTTTCATTTCTTCTTGTAACTGATGGGCATGGAAACACAATATGAAACGCCAGGGCATGATTGTGTGCACGGCTGGGTGTGTGCATGGCTATGCATCATCATCACTCTCTTATTACCTCAGACGATGACTGGCTCCCCAGTGACCTCCACCGCAGCCATGTGGGTTTGGTGGGCTCTGAAGAGGAGCCTTCCATCTGGCAGGGGCTCAATGCTGGTTGGCTCTAAATAATCCCTCGCTAAACACCATTATTTTTAAGGAGTGTAGGTATCCTGGATTTTAAGCAGAGCAACCAACTTTGTCAAGAATCAAACTGGCCCCCAGTGAAGGAAATGGTGAGGCCAAGGGCCCCTGAGAGGAGTTCCAACTCAACATTTTAGGCAATGTCCTTAGGGCAGTGGTTTTCAAACTTCAGATTACAATCCATCAGTGGGTTGCAAAATTATTTTATTGTATGGTGAACAGCTTTTTTAAAAATGAACTTGATAGGAGGAAGGTGGGGAGGGCTGGGGGGTGGGCTGGGGTGGGAGTAAAAGGCAGAAAACTGTACTTGAACAATAATTAAAACAAAAAAATTAAATGAGCTTGCAAAATATAAAATGAATATATCTGAATGTATTTAACTTAGTAGTCTTACACATTGTTTTAGAAAACTTTTTCATTTGTGCATGTATTTTTTTTCAGGAATATAATATCATTTTTAAAAAGTATGTATCTGGCTGAAATGCACTGCTTTGGGGGAAGATAATTATAGCAAGAACAATTACCCTCTCACTCAGCCTGGAAGCCTTGCCTTCCTTTGCCCTTCCTTCCTTCCTTCCTTCCTTCCTTCCTTCCTTCCTTCCTTCCTTCCTTCCTTCCTTCCTTCCTATCAGGAGTGGCTTAAGGTATTTCTCTTAATCCTCTCAGTTTAATTTGGGGTGATCAGGGAAAACTGTATTTTATTTCTCTTTCTCTTCTCTTTCTCCTATGGCCCTTCTCAGCACTAGATGGTGCCTGGGTTGGGCTAAGAAGACTTGGCTGCTCCATTTCTTTCTCCTGTGAGGCAAAGCAGTCAAGAGTGAGCTAGGCTGCTGGGTTCTGGGAAGGGGTCGGAGCAAACTTCTTATCTGAGATGAGTGGAACCAATGAAGAAATTACTGGAAATCTCATTTGGATCCTCAAATCTAAATTGCTAGGCAGAATTCTGGAGCCAATGTGCAGAGGCAAACAGTGTCAGAAACAAAGTAGGGGAGGAAGGGTTGGTCCTGCAGTGTTGAAGTGGGAGAAGGGGAGGATAAAGGGAAGAATTCCCAAAGTGAGAAATATCCGCAACAATGTTTCATGATTTGAAAGCTATTTCTTTATCTACCAATTTACCAATTTTAAGTGTATTCAAAAAGAGATAGTAAGGGTATGAATTACACAGGTGTTTCTATTTCCAAATTATATAGCAAAAAACGGTAGGAGATATGTATATATATCTCCTACAGTTTTTAATATATAAAATATATGTACATATATAAAATGTATGTGTATATATGTGTGTACAAAATTTTTAAAAAATGATAGGCCCCTTCCACCATGTGAGAATGCAGTGAGAAGGCACAACCTATGAACCAGGAAGAGGGCCCTCCCCAGAGAAAGAGAGAAAGAGAGAAAGAGAGAAAGAGAGAAAGAAAGAGAGAAAGAGATCATGCTAGTGCCTGGCTTTTGGACTGCCAGGCTCCAGAACTGTGAGGAGTAAGTTTCTGTTGTTTTTTTTAAAAACATAATAATTGAGTAAGAAAGGAATGTGTGTGAAGGTACAGATGGATGAGCAATAGCGGACGGTTGAGGCTGGGTGATGGGTACATGAGTGTTCATCATACTGTTCTGCTTACTTTGTATTTGAAAATTTCTACAATATTTAAAAATGCCTTCGACAATCTTCTTTATTATTAATCCACCCAAGGTCTGATACTACCTTTTTCTCCATGACCTCTAACCAAGATGGAAGCAATGAATGAGTTACACGGTTTCCACATTCTTGGTTGTTCCCAACAGCAGAGTGCTGAAGCTGAGATAGAGGAAGTTATCCAGGAGAGGCATATCTCCCATAGTTACACAGGGCAATCAGTCAGAAGGGATCTAAGAGAGATGGTAGATGGTGGATTTAAAATATTTATTAAATCCAGTATTTACCCACTGATTCCACAGATTTCTCTAGGAATCCTGTCAGAACTTTCCAGAAGCTTTCGAAGCTATAATAATAAGAGGCTTGTGCTTGTTATTTCCATTTTGCATTGATAATGAAGGAGGCAATAAGACCTGTGCCACCCGGAAGATTCCTGATGTTGTAAATTACGAATAGAGAAGTAGGGGTGGCAACAGCTGGCAATTCAACATGTGTGGTTTGCTTTCACAGGAAGCCACAGACTAATCTTTGAGGCCCAACCCAGCTTGAAACCTGTAGAATTGCTTGCTCAGGGCTAAGAATTTAAAGGCTTGCTGGTGAGGAAATGGCTCCCCGTCATCCACCTCCTCATTAACAAGTCCAGAGTGAGAGTGTGCAGCCAGGGGCCGGGCCTAATGTCTAATGGCATGAGGCGGAACTGGAGCATTGATGTTAACACAGTGTGGTAGAAAGGTACTCTTACTCTGAGTCTTCAAGAAACTATACAGTATTGGACAATCCACCCGACTGAGCTAGCTATACTTTCGTTTTGTTGTCTGTAAAATGACCTGGTTGAATTCCAAAGATTCCTTTCATTTCTAAAATTCCATGATTTATTTGCCATAGTTAAAGTTTCACTCACCCATTATGTTGGCTAATTATCAATAAGGTGGGATTTTTCTCTGCTCATGCATTACCTAATTCTCCACAGGAGTCAGTCTCACAAGCAGAAAGAATAATAATTATTTCACTGTGGTCACTTACAGCATGATGAGATGGAATCCCTTCTGCTAACTTCTCACTAGCTATAACATTTCCTAAAATTACACTAGAAGAGATTTGTTTCTTTACGTTTAGGAGTTTCTTTAAGACTCCCTTATTAAAATGAAATGTCCCTGGATGGCTATTCAGTACTTAGCACTGATTTCAAACTTTATGGAAATAGTCCATTAGATAGGCCTTGCGAGTAGAAAGAAGGAAAGGGCTGAAGATGAATACAAAGGCACTTACATGAATCCAGTGCACTTTCTTGGGCTCTACTGCCCTAAGTGATGGACCACATGAGTTTCAACATGTAACTCTGAAGTCCCTTACATCTCTTTTATGAACTGAATGCTTGTATCCCCACCCCCAAATTTATATGCCAAAGCCCTCTCCCCGAATGTAATGGTATTTGGAGATGGGACCTATGGGAAGTAATTAGGATTAATGAGGCTATGGGGGTCCCTTGTAATGGGATTAGTGCTCTCTAAGAGGAGATAGGAAAGAGTTTGTTCTGTCTCTCTCTACACTCACACACCCAGAAAAGGCCATGTGAGCACTCAGCAAGAAGGTAGCTGCCAGGAAGAGAGCTCTCACCAGCCAGATCCTGCGGGATGGTGACGTTGGGCTTTTCATTTTCCAGCACTGTGAGAAAACAAATTTCTTGTTTGAGCCATCCAGTCTGTGGTATTTGGCCATGGCAGCTCAAGCTGACTAACACAATTTTTAAAAATCCCGTCTGGTATTAACCAAGAGACATTTGCCAAAGCAGACATGAAAGAAATGTCCCTAAAACATCCGACAAGAGATTATTCTTAAAACTTATTCCTCTTCCAGAGAACACCAGACTGATCTTTCTTCTAGTGCTCTTGCTCAAGTTGAATACTTTTAGATAAAGTCGGTTACTTTCAGATAATGCATCTCAACAAGGTGATTGCATTTTCTAAAAAAAAATAAAACAAACAAAACCACTTCTCTCTTAACCTGTTCCACATGTGAAGTAGGTTTGCTAACTTGGTATGCATTAGAGCTGAAAAGACTATCAAGGATTTTAAAAAAAATTATCAATTTTTCAAACATGCTCTAAAGAGAATGAAAAGCCATATATTTATCACCCAGATTCAATGATTACCAGGATTTTGCTTGTGAAGATTTTAAAGAAAAATTTCAGCAAGAGACAGTGTTATATTTACAAAGTACTAAGAATGCCATGGGGAAAGTAAATTCACTAATTTATGAGTTATAAATAAACTATCAAGCTATTGAAAAACCTATCCAATCCTTCAACTACATGTAAAGGTAAATTTGGCCTAAGCTTTAAAAACTGGATTTTCATAAAATGAAAACATGAAATATTCAGTGATAAACCTTTTTGCTTTCAGTAGGTTTTTGATATTTTCTTCTTTTCGGAGCAGCCCAAGATGGGGTTCCCAGGAGTGGGCTCCACCGATAGATTCTCCCTTTTCATATCCAAATCCTTTGTAACAGTCTCCTGAGGGAGAAACCTAGGGGCATTTATTCTCCCAACCTACTGCATCCTGTCATAGATTCTCATCTGATTCTTTTTATCATCACCGTTAAATCCATAAAGTGTCATCATTTCTACACTTGATTTTTAGAGCCTGCTCTTGACTGAATTTAAACAGCATTGTTTCCTTACAATTCTACAAGGACCTATGCCAGCTGACATATTTATATCACCCCTATCTTTAAAACCATGTAGTGGTTCTACTTCCCAGTAAAGTAAATTTCTTCTTCTACTAGATCATAGACTAGACTTACCTGGGTTAGCTCAGGCCACTGCTTTCTTCTTTGCTTCCTTCAACTTGACTTTCCACGTTCCCAGTGAGTGGTCTTCAGGTCTGTGACATGAAACTTTCTCCTCTATACCAGCCCTTTGCTTAGAAAGTGCTTCCCTGTAAATTCTTTACCAAATCTCTCCTTCCCCCTTTTTGTGACTCTTTAAAGTTATGTCTACAAAACCAAAACAAAACAAAAACCAACCAAACAAAACCCTGGCCAAGACTACCTGGGAGAGATGAATTTCCTCCTCTCCTCAGTCGTGCCCACCATGATAACCAGGGCTCAATAAGTTGCACAATGCATTTGCTAACCTATTATGGGGGCTGAGATTGTTTGGGAGATGGTTTAAGGGGTTCCAGATGTTTTTGAGGCACATCCTGTAAAAATACTCTGTTAAAAATTAAACTCTTAAAAGACTTGTTTAAAAGACTTAAGAGTCCATGTCTATTTACATTCTTCTTTATTAGTGCTGAATATATTAGAGTTTGATGTTTTGGGTAATGATTGGAATATTCTGCAATAAAATGAGATTGGGTAAGAAAAAGAAGACCATGAACTAGTTCATAGCATCTCCAGGAGTCTATTTTTATGATTTTAAAATATAAGCACTGTCCCACATGAATCCAATTGCTGGCATCTCAACCATTAGTATGATTTCTGCTGTTACTCAGTAGTTCACAGTTGTATGTTGAAATCAATGATATTTGTGACATAGGACCTAAAGCAAAAAAGATAGCTTTGTAGTACCACCTTGTGGCTAAACTCTAACATACATTTTAAACTTGTGGCTAACCCCTTAACACACATTTTAAACTGATTACTATGTAGATAGGTAAGTAGAGACATATATACAAAGTATTAGCAAAATATGCATTTTTGATGTATATATAATCATATATGTAACAGATACATGAGCAAGTGGAAATTCTCATAATCTTCCTTGGCCTGCTAAAGGATCCCACCTTCCTAATTCCATCATCTCATAGAGTACTTATACTATCATTTGATCAGTTACTAGTTTATTGTCTGTCATTTCCATTTAGAGTTGCCAGATAAAATACAGATACTCGATTAAATTTGTATTTCAGGTAATGAAAAATTTTTTACTATGTGTTCCCAAATATTGCATGACATTCACAGGCTAAAAATTTTTTTTTGTATCTGGAATTAAAAAAAAACTGGGCATCTTCTTGTTGTTGTTTTTGCTAAATCCGGCAACTCTACTACCCCCACTGAATGAATATCTTGGCTGTAGTATAGTGCTTGCCGGGCACATAGTAGGAGCCTACCCTTGATTACTGTATGAATGAACGAAGAAAGGATTCAACGCAATAACGAGTGCCTGAGTAAGGGTATGAGTAAGAGCCTCTCGGTGCTGAGGATGGATGGGGACAGAAGATGACCAGGAGGATCGGCTTGGTTGGGAGCGTTCGAGTGAGAAACAGCGACCCAGAGGCGAGGGGCAGCCGGCGCGCTGAGGTCACGGGCCCCGGCGGCTCTGGTGACGTCAGCACGCTTGCTGTCTCCGCTGCGCCAGGGTTTTAGTGGCGCCGGTGCCGCCTCGGTTTGCTGTGGTGACTGATTGGGGCTTTCTGTTGACTTCGGCCCAGGGCGCCGTCTGCGGAGCCGTCAAGTCCCGGGGGTGGCCCGGGAAGTCCGCTGTCCCACTCCTTGGCCGTCAGCCCGCAGGCCTGGCTGCTTCTCGGCGTGGTGACCATCTCCTCAGGGCCATGTCCAGGCCTAGCAGCGTCTCCCCGCGGCCGCCGGCTCCGGGCGGCGGCTGCGGCCCGGCTCAGGGTGGCCCTGGGGGCGGCGCCCGGGCCAAGGGGCTAAAGGACGTGCGCATAGACGAGGAGGTGAAGATCGCAGTCAATATCGCTCTGGAGCGCTTCCGATATGGGGATCAGAAAGGTGAGGCTCCTGACAAGGACCCCGCCGGCTGCCCCGCGTCTCCACACCTCCGACGAGGGAGGGAGGACCCGCCGCTTTTGGCGCTGCGGCCCGCGGGAGGGAAGTGCGGAGCCTCGCGGCCACCTGCGGCTAGGTGGGGCTGCGGGCGGCGCTTGCGTGGCGTCAGAGGTGGAAAACTCAGGTTGCGCTCTGGCCGGAGGCGTTTCTTTTTCCCCAGGGAGAGGCTCTTTGGAGGCTTTGGGCGGCTCAGCCACAGTGTCTAAGTATTGATAAGCCTCTACTTTTTTTTTTTTTTTTTTTGGTTAAAGGAAGTTGTGGTAGCCTTACCTGAGTCATGTTTAAGCACAAGAAGAGCGGAAGAAAATTAGACAAATAAATGCACTGGCAGCGTGTAGTGCTTTAAATCCTAGAACCTTAACACTTAAAAAAATTAAACTTGCTTTGGTATATGAAAGGTCTTGCCTGTCTCCTGAGGTTAGAGAGCTACTCGTCTTGGGTCACACAGAGCAGACCCAGGCTCCTTCCGATTTGCTGGCCTTAGGTAGGGCACCCCTAACTCTGGAAGCTTACAGCCCAAAATTGGGAATGAGCTGGACGGAGTGATTCTGAACTTGCTTTAAACAAAGGTACAGCCTCAGCCATAAGCAACGACAAATCCAGTTAGAGCTGTGAGATAGGAAGTCTCTACAGCTGTGAAGGCAGAGACCGTGGAGTTTGATTTCGAGCATTCATAACGCTTGAGCGTACCTCAGCATGGAAGGAAATAAACATTTTGTTCATTAAGCAAGTAAGGACTAAGTTAAAACAGTGAAATATGTTCATCAGTTATCCTACCAACTCAAGATTCTAGTGTAAATAAGTAGAGTCTTTGGTGGACCATTAGAGTCCTTTACACTTAGATTTAATTTTTAAAATATCATAACTTAGATTTAATTTTTATTAATGTCATTAATAGAAGTATAATTAATATCACAATTTTATTAATATAACATCAGATTCAATTTACATCATAATTAATATCGATACTAGACATTCAGTAGTTATTGAATATCTACTTTTCACATGAAGTATAATAAATTTGGATGCTTATGTTTTATGTTTTATATTTGTTTATGCATGTTGAAGCATCTTGAAAGAAAATAGCCTCCCGCCAAATGGTACTTTGTGTATTTCCTTGTAGAAATGGAATTTCCTTCTTCTTTGACCAGTACTGAACGAGCCTTTATTCATCGATTGAGTCAGTCTCTTGGTTTGGTCTCTAAAAGTAAAGGGTAAGCTGATGGCTTTTCTAATTTAAAGAAAATTATTTACCAAAATTAGAGAAATGTTTCTGACTACATTTACATCGTTATTACTATCTTAGATTTATAGCCTTAATTATATAGTATGTACATAAACCAAACTCACTCTTTGTACCAAACTCACTCTTTCCTTGTCCACCTGTGGCCCCCACTCTTTTGTTGTTGTTGTTGTTGTCATCCCTAGGGACTTTTGTCCCTAGGTAAACTTTAAGGGTAAACTTTAAGATGTAAGAAAAAAGAGTTTAAAAATTGAAGTTGCTTGAGAAAAATATTTTCATATTTCATTGAAACTAAATCTATTTTTTCTAAAGAATGGATGGACAGCAGATAGTAAGAATAATTATTTACGGAATTCTCTCTCTTAATGTTACTGTACTGTAGTGGTGAGCACTAGAACACACGTTGATTGTTTCCTTTCCTACCAACTCAGGAATCTGATGATTAGAACCAATTAAGTAAAATGGAATAGGAGGAAGCTACATATTTTTTTTTTGACAGTCACTCATCAATATTGGGGAAAGGTCATTTTTAGCCACACAAATTGAAGAACTCTAAAATTCTATGGAACTCTTCCATTTTGAGGTTAACATATAGCAGGGTTTCTCAGTATTGGAGCTATTTTTATTTGGACTGGATAATTCTTTATTTTGGAGGGCTGTTTTCTGCGCTGTAAGATGTTTAAGCCTTTACCCCTGTAGATAGCAGTAACACCTCCATCCCCAGTTGTGACGACCAAAAATGGCTCTTTGGTCATTAATAGAATGTTACCTGGGGAGCAAAATTGCCCCTGGTTAAGAACCATTGAGAGGGAGGGGAAAAAAGATAACATTTCAGCTTACTAGTTTTTAGCTTAAGAGGAGGAAAATAATACTTTATTAAGTAAATATATTAATAAATAAATAGTAGGAGGGTTCTAAAGTGAAATATGAATGGCCACAGTAGTGATTCATTACTGATGGGGGATTTAGTTCAGGTGAATGTGCATTTTGAACATTACTGAGCCAGTGCTAGAACAGTGGCTAGGTTCCTGAGCACCCCCATACTGTAGTCCTCTGAATAGGTGAAATAGTGCACTTGGAAATAAAAATAGAGTACAGGGGAATAATCTTTTATCCAAAAACACCTGGATCAAATAGGTGTTGAGATTCAGATTTTTCTGATTTTAGAAAGGTATTAGGGTATATTTGCAATATGTGACATAATACCCCTAATAAGGTATAGGCACCACCTTTAATCATATTAATATTTCTACTGGAAAATAATGTGAATATTCACACTAAGATAAATAAAGCCTAGAAATAGCTGTGTCAATTTAATCAGGCTTTGCTGCCAGTTGCAGTTGCTGCAGACTTATAAGAAATTTTTCAGAGCTGTTTGGATTTAAGAGTTGCAGATAAGAGGTTGTGAGCCTGCACTAGAAAACCTCTGTTATAAATGCACAATTCTGCAGCTGTAACCACAGAAATGTCTATGGTTAAATGAGTCTTGAATTCTGAAGAATTAACTTAGAAATGACAATTAGAAGTTACTCTTAAAAAAGCAGTCTATTAGAATAGATTACCTCTTCTTCTGTTCAATAGCATGATTGTTTAAGGGATGATCTAGAATGGAGAAATGTCTGGGAAGGGGTGAGCAAGAAAAGTTACCAGGACAAAAAAAGAGATACAGAAACACTGAAGAGACAGAGACTGAGGAGAAAGGAAAAGAGATGCTAAGAGAAGCAAGGCACTCTTCCTACTTATCCAGTTCCTAATACTGATATTCATTGCTCCACAATACCTCTTACATTTCCTAGCTTTTTCTCCTTCCCTTTTTAATTTAGCATACGTAGTACAAAGTTTATCTAGTTGTCCTTGTGATTTTCTAATGCTTTTTCTTCTTTTCACATTTATGAAGACCTATATCACTTTAAATATACTTCTTAAATCTTTTATTTTAATTTATATGAGAATTTGTACCTGACATATTTCATGGGTTTTTCTGTTCTCCATTGAGTAAAGATTTTTTTTTTTTTAACCTCCTAGTATTAACTTCATTAATTTAGGGAGAGTTTTTCTGCTTTTCAAATTTTGTGTCTGGTAGTATTGTTCCTTAATACATATTTGTGACAGAACCTGGTATAGAGGAAAGGTCAGGAAACCTTGATTCCTATTCTCTCACTGCCTCATTCTCTAGCTTTGGTCAAGTCTGTTAAACTGTAAAGGCCCATTTTCTTAAGTGTAAAATATAAAGGAGTTAATTTCTTTGTTTTAGTTAAGATTCTATGATTCTGTGATTATTTTGAGCTGCTTTTAAGGTTTTAAAAATAGATTCCAGGCTTAGTGTGTGATAATTTATAATTTTTTTCTCATCAGTTTTTTTCCTCTCTTTTCAAAATGAAGCCATGAGTTTTGGGTTTTTTCATCTCCTCTGAATTTACTTTGCAATTGATTATCTTTTATACTTATCCATCTTTTGGTTAAAATGCTATTTTTGGAGTAATACCTGCATTTTGTGTGTGTTCTTTAGTATATCCTAAAGATTTTTTTGGAATTATAGTCAAGTTTTTCCCATAACAAAAATGTCACCTCAGAATTTTTTTTGGTTTTAAAAGCACACTTTTCTGAACAAAACAAAATTTCTTTTTTATTCCTCTTAGTCCAAGTTAGAAAAAAATAAAATTTACAAAATGAACTTCATTAAAAATTTGTGGAAAGGTAAAATAGAAACTATATGAAAGTAAGTTTTCCAAGTATATGGTTCTTACCCTGTTATTGCTGAAGTCACTGCTTAATAGGTATCCAAGTGCTCTATTCCCCCTGATTAGGAGGCTGCACCCTACACAAAAGCTCTCCTTTTCACACTTGGGTTATTTACTGCCTTCCTTGCCTTTTGCCAGAAAAGGTTGCATGTTGCACTTTTCTATTTTCCCGTAGCTAAAATAGGAAAATGGGATAAGAGTGATGAACTCTTCAGTGAAGTTTTGGATATTCCTTGAAAGGAAAAGCCTGTGATGCACAATAATAATAGTAACTTCGGGTAACATTTATTATGGGTTCTCATGTAACAGGCATGTGCTAGGTGTTTTAAGTAGATTATCATTTAATCCTCACAATAATCTTATATGGTAAGCTTTATTACTAACATCTGGTATCTGTATAATGGATGAAGCAATTCAAGCTTGAGAGGTTAATTTTCCCAGGATCACACAGCTAGAGCAAGTGGCAGAACCAGGATTTGAGCATAGTTAATGTTTAATTAATTTTTGATGTTCACAGTGAATTCATAGCAATGTCCTGGAAGCTGTGAGTAGTCACAGAAGGAACAAATTCACTACAAATATAGTGTCCATGACAAAGTAGTATAGTGTCTAGTGACAAAGTTAACTGGTTGGTTTATTAATTTCTAGGTATTCATAAAAAAGTACAATTAGTATGATATAAGCCTTAATACATTTGCAATTTTATATTACAGTATTGGGGATAAAATGGTTTGGAGTTAGATATTTTCATGTATCTGACTAACAGAAGTATAAACTAAGGAGATATGAAATTGAGCATTTACTACGCATCAAACTCATATGTATTATTTTTTTAGAAACATTAGCTCCTTGGTGATTGTGAACTTTTTAAGTAGTCATCTTACATTTTGGCTCTTTAGCTGGTCTTTTAAACTGTTTACACATTTGGAAAGTGAGGAATAGTGATTCATATGGTTGTATTTGAGTATCTTAAATATTCAGTAACATGCTGTATAAATTGATAAACATTAATATTAAAATTGCATCAAATTTCATTAATTAGGGCAGATCATTTTTTCTTTCAAAGGAAGAAGACATTGAAATGCCAATACTTCATCATAGCATGTATTGATTACTTTTACCTTTTAAAGTTAGAAGTTACAAAGTTCTTATCTGTAATTTTCATACATTTTTTCTTTTTAAAAATTGTATATGGGGCTTGCATTTTATTATTTTTAAAAGTTTATATGAAGTTCAGTTATCTAGCATCTTTTCCATACCTTGTAGCTAGCTTCTAGTTAATTTTGGTTTGTAAAGGAGACTCTTAATGGTTTTCATCAAAGCATGGTGTCAATTACTTTGGAATGAAAGAGTAATGAGATCTCAGTGTGTTAGTTTACACAGTGGGACAAATCTGTAATGTATTGAATGTTTCCATCCTCACATTGAAAAGGTGATATTTTACCGAAAACTTTACTAGTCTTTTTATTATATGTCAGTGTCACTGTGGTGTTGAGTGTGGTAGGAATGAGCACTGATAGCCACAAGTAAAATATTTTACTAAAACATCAAAAAACTATCAAGTTGATGTTATCTTTCTGCCCTACCATCCATGTTCAAGTTGAATTCAGTAAATTTTAAATGCTAATGGCTAAGCACTCACACCTGCTTCATGAGTTATTTTTATTACATATATTTTGAAATGTATTTATGTATATATAAATAATTATATAAAAATTTTTATACATAAATGCTGTATTATTATTAGGCATTTTCATTATTAGGAAAGTTTCAGCCTGACACATTATTTCAGTTGTGAGCTTATTGAGGAAAGAGTATATCTTTTCAACTTTGCAATCCCAGCTTCTAGCATAGTGCCTGGCAGACAGTAGGTGCTGAATAGATGATGCGTGACTGAATGAATGAATAAAGGAATAAAAAAATTAGTGAAAGGTGAAACTAGCAAAAGTTTTCTGAGATGATTTTTAAGAAAAGGAAAGCATCTTGGAGGTGATAGAAATTAGAGATTTTAAGATGAACTAGTATGCAGTGTCAGAAAAGTACAGTAATTTACTTTTGTATTGCTAGTTAGTCAAAAGAGTATTACTAGCTGAACACAAATCTCCTAACCCTTCTTTTTCTAGTGCTCATTTCAGCATACTTCCTGCCTTATGTAGTTAAAATTTTATGAAGTAAATGGCATAGAAGGAGAATGAATGAGTATATAGCAGCTGCTGAGTTTCAGAATGGTCCATGTACAGAGAACATCTCTAGAATCAGTAATTCCAATTTACCTTGGAAATAATTTGTAGATCAGGTTAAATTTAATTATTTCATCTTTATGCCATCATTTAAGAATCACTAAGCACTAGTTAAGGAGTAGGTGACAGTATAGAAAGCACATAATTCATTAAAGAATTCCAGATATTAAAAATCTTGGTAAATCGAAAGCCTCACTTGGACGATTTAGACACCTAAAACTGTATAGGTTAATCCCCAGTTTTGTTTTATAGCATTCTTACAGTGAATATGTTGAAGAATTTTAAATCTAATGAAAATTAGGAAAATTATACATGTAATTTTCATTGTATTTGTGGCTATGTTGCTCATTTCTATAATATGAGGGTGACATTAACAAATGATGAAATATTTAATAAATATTTTGGGTAAATTTTTTTAAGTATAAGAAATTTTTTTTCACTATAATAGTAGCTTTCATTTATTTAGTGCCTACTCTATAACAGATACTGCTCTTTCCATGCATTACCTTATTTAATCATAAGCATAGTTCTTTGAGGCAGGCATTATTATTATTTTAGGCTCAGATCTATTGAATAATATGCTTACAGTCCCATAGCTAGTAAGTGGTAGAGCTGGGGTTCAAATCCATGTTGGTGTGCTATTTACTAGTACTTCCTTGAACTATATTATAGACATGTATTATTAAATCATTCAAAATACATTTGAAGACTTTCTGTGTGTTTAAACATAGTCATACTGGACCAGTTGAAGAAACAACTATACCTACATCACATAGTTCAAGAACAGTTATAAGTTTTCATTGCCTTACCTTTGAAGGCTAGATCCAGAAGCTTTGAAAAATTTTTTTCCCAATTTGCATCCGAAAATACTTCTCAGTACTGCTGATTTATGCTTTTTTGGTCCAGCTACTAAACTTGGCTCTCTTAACAGGTTTTCATGGGAGTGTGACATTACCTGTGGATAATTTCATGGGAGTGTACACATACTGTGGATACATTCAGTGGGATAGATTAGTCTGAATGGTGAACCATAACTTTTTTTATCACTTTTAGATGTTGTTCAGATGGTTTTTATTTTCCCTCTGTATGCTTCCCAGCATGAATTAACTGTTGATGTTTCATGTACCATGAAGTCTGCTAAGACAAATTTTAGCATTTGTGGGTAAGTAAGCACTTTTAATGATTTAAAATTGGATTTGCAGCTTTTTGAAATTTTAATTGAAAGTGGTTTTGTGGCCACTCTAGCGCCAAAATCCTTTTTAATTGAGCTTTTTGGAATTTTCAGCATTATCTCCCAAATAATTTTGATTTTTGTTCAATGTTTTGCTTGAGATGTGTTTTCTAAGTAGGCATATATCATATGTGAACAAATTGACTATATATAGTAAATAAATGATTTTTATTAATATTCAGAAAGGGAGCAAATAGATACCTAACTGTGAAGAAGAAAGATGGATCAGAAACAGCTCATGCAACGATGACCTGTAATTTGACTCATAATACAAAACATGCTGTTAGGAGCCTAATTCAAAGATTTCCTGTCACCAATAAAGAACGTACTGAACTTCTACCTAAAACAGAAAGAGGAAATGTGTTTGCAGTTGAAGCTGGTATGTATATTCTGGGGAGCTTCTGTGTTTATATTATTTGATGACTTGTTCTTTTTCCATTTAAAATTTACATTTAAAAACTAAGAGGAAATAAGATTTCCCAATTTGAATAGCTTATTGAAATGATTAAGACTTACAAAAATTTTGAAATGAAATGCAGTGTTAAGGCATGTCATGAAGTTAGATAAGGTTTTTTTTTTAAGTGTCATAGTAATAGCTACCATTTATTGAGCACTTACTGTGTACTAGGCAGTATATTAAACTCTTTAAATAGGGCTTCATAGCAACCCTTGCAAGGGAAGAATTTCCTGTCTCACAGGTGAACAAACTGGGATTCAGAGAAGTTAAATAATTTGTTCAAGACCAGTCAACCAGCCAATAAACTGCATGGCTGGGATTTGAATATAAGGTCTACACTATCCTATATCATGCTGCCATGGCATGCTAATGAGTGAGATTTGGAATTGGATATAGCTTGTGGTAAGAGAGAGAACAGTCTTCAACACATTAATTTGCTGAAAGGTATATAAATAATATATTTAGGTTATAAAATTAAGTTGTAATTTCACTACTTGAAAAAATAAGTTCCCTAGTGAGAAAATTATTATTTAAAGTGATGGAATCTGCTTAATTTTCAGTTTATTGAAGTAGGTTTGCAGAATACAGAAAACACATGATACTACATATCAAGGAATTTTAAGTTTTAAATATACACACAAATATTTTGAATTATGTGAAGAATATAAACACATCATGGCTCTTTTTTATTCCTGTCTGTTTAGGTAAGTGTAGATGTTGGCTAAATTGCTCAATTAGCAGATTTATTAAGCATTAGGATCTTATATTTACACATAATATTCTATTTGTTTACATAATCTTACATGTTTAACTGAAACATATAGGATTTTTTTATAACGTGTTTTCACTTTGTACATAACAGACTATAAATATAATGCACATTGTTTCCTACTATAAAATTTCAATTTTCTGTATCATTATTAGTGGAAACAAGTCTGAAAGTCATTTTCAGATATTAAATCGTGTTTTGTTTTTAATGGTTATTGAATGATTGATTTTTGTTCATTTGTAAACATTATGCACCAGAAATACGTTTCAGAAATTTGCTTTCTAATTGATACTGAAATTTGTAACATATTCTCTAAGAATATTAAGTATAGGAGTACAACAGTTAAGGCATTGCTTGGTAGAGGGAGTAGAGAAGAAATAGTTGAATGAAATTACACTAGAAATTACTTATTTTAACACTTTTTAATGTTGATCATAATTTTTTTCTTTTATTCATTTTCAAAGAAAACAGGGAAATGAGCAAGACAAGTGGGCGACTCAACAATGGCATACCTCAGATTCCAGTGAAAAGAGGAGAATCCGAATTTGATTCTTTCAGGCAGTCTCTGCCAGTGTTTGAGAAACAAGAAGAAATTGTTAAAATAATTAAGGAAAATAAAGTAGTTTTGATTGTAGGAGAAACTGGGTCTGGAAAGACTACACAGGTTTGTTTCCTTGTTGCTTACAGAAGAAAAAATATTTTAGCCTATGTGACAGTTTTATATTACACTTATACTACGTGTATTTAAACAAAGACAGAGGAACTTCTGGTTACTTTAATGGTTATTTCAGACATAAATTATTGCTGGGAGTATGTTTTAAGACTTTGTAGAAAGGAAATGTTTTAAAATATTTATTTTAAATTAGTATATTGTACCTTCATTTAAACACAGGTGAGGATGTGATTTGGCTTCAATGGAAGAAATGTGGACTTGGGCCTTCAGTTCAAATTCCAGTTTCCTCATTTATTGGGTGTAGAGTTTTAGTCTGGTTTTATAACCTCTGTGAGCCAGAGGTTTCATTTGTAAAATAATAGTTGCTACTATTCAAGGTGAAATTTAGAGATGTGTACAAAGTGCCTACTACAGTGTTTTACAAGTAACAGCTAAGTTAAAAGCAAAACTAATAATAACAACAACAGATGTTGATGACATATGGTTGACTAGAGTAGAATTAATATGTTTGACATGGATGTTTAGAATCAAAGTACCTTATCATGACATCTTATACATTAGGGTGACAGAAGTAAGAGTGGTACAGTGATATGACCTTCTCTTGGTTATGTTCTTTAACATGTTAGTAATAATAATTACTAACTATTTAATAATTTACTAAATAATTAAAAACATGATAAAATTTTTATCTGGAGATAATATGTAAGATATTTCTTTAGCATGAGTTCTTTTTTTATTAAGTGAAATTCCATAGATTCTAGTCTGTCCAGATATCTTAGATTGTTATAATTGTTTTAGTATTATAGTAAGGTTTGCCAGTAAGTGTAAATTGTAGCACTTTTAATATTGAATAGAGATTTTGAAAACTTTGGTAAATATAATATATTTTTATATAAATTATTTGAATGTTCTTGCTAATAATATTTGTACATTGGGATTATGTATGCCTATTTTTGTAATTGTGTAGATCATTTTGCTAGGTATGAAAGGGTACTTGAGAATTTAATGAAGAATTTAATGTTATGCTCTTTGATTTTCAAGAAGAAACTATTAACCTAATAGGTTTAAACTTGATAAGTAATTGTATCTTATTTGAGGAGTTAAGGTGAAATTACTAATGTTTTTGGTCTATGAAATGTAAATATTGTAGAATTTAAAGTTAATATCATTGACCAGTTTCGTATTGCTTTAGTAGCATTAGAAAGTTAACTGTCTTGAATTTTCATGTTCATTATTCACATTTATTATGTAAAATTCAAACATTATAGAAAATATTATAGAGGCAGTGAGAGGTTTCTAATTCTCTTGCATTATTCCCTGCATTATTGATCTAAACTTGGAGCATATATTTCTGGTTTTGTTTTTTAAAGAAAAGATTTTACTTTTTTATTTCTGGAGAGAGGGGAAGGGAGGGAGAAAGAGAAACATCAATGTGTGCGAGAAACATCTATCAGTTTCTCTTGCACGGCACCAGCTGGAGACCTGGCCCACGACCCAGGCATGTGCCCTAACTGGGAATTGAACTGGCAACCTTTCATTTTGGAAGATGATGCCCAATCTACTCAGCCACACTAAATTTCTATAGGACATGGGCCTATCTCTGGAATTTTTGTTAGATATCTTTAATTCTATATTTGCACTGGGATCTCACCTTTTGCTTTTTGTAGCTTTATAATATGTAGCACAATATTCCTAACCATTGTTTTTTCTTTTTAAATATTTCTTAGCTTGTGTACATTTATGCTTCTGGGTAGTCAAGTTTTAAAAACAAAAAACTCACAGTCTAAGACATGCATGAAAAGATGTTCTCTTTCACTCATAGTTAAAGAAAAGAAATCAGAACAATTTTATTTTTCAGATATTAGATGGGCAGAAATTAAAAAATGGATGATATTGAGTATTTGCATAGGTGTTGGGAAAACAACATCTTCTGCTTTGTTGATAGTATAAATTGTTATAGAGGGAAATTTCATAATTTTTCTGTCCAAATTTAATTTATATACTTGGATTATACTTTACAAAAGTATGTTAAGCTACATGTTCACATAGCACTAGTAATAGCAAGCAATAACATTAATAATAACAAACCTAAAAAAACCTGGGAATTACTTAAGTGTAGTTATATTTGTTAAATTATAGCACATGTGTAGGATGGAATGTAAAGCTAATAAATGGATTAGGTAATCTGATACGTTATGTGAAATTTACAAAGTACAAACATACAGTAATAACTTTGTGTGATAAAAACATGTTTATATATACAAGTATTCTAAATTGTGTAAATGTTTTTTCCCTGAAAGAGACTTCATAAGAAACTTAATAGTAGTTACTTTTTTGGAGAGGACTATTGGTAGTGGTAGGGGTGGGAAGACTTACTTTTATTTTAAAATATTTCTGACCTGTTTGAATTTAATTATAGAAAACAGTCTGCAGTCCTTGTATTAGGCTATTTTTTAAAAAATTTTATTTATTTTTTTAGGGAGATGGGAAGGGAGGAAGAAAGAGAGGGAGAGAAACATTGATGTTTGGAAGAGACACAAGTTGGTTGCCACTTGCACGCCCTCTACTGGGGACCTGGCCTGCAGCCCAGGCATGTGTCCTGACCAGGAATCCTACTGGCGACCTTTTAGTTTTCAGGATGATACCCAGCCCACTGAGCTACAGCACTTGGGGCTGTTTTTGTGTTTTTCACTATTAAAAATTCCCAATGGGATTTTGGTTGTTGTTTCATTGACCTTATAGAATAATTTGGAGAGAATTGACATTGTTGTAACATTGATTATATCCATTCAGGAATGTCATATTTATTTATATATTCAGATCTTTTATGCTTTCATTAGCATTTTATACTCTTTACATAAACTTTATTTCTTTTAAAATATATTTGATCATTTTTATCATATGTTCATGAATATTTGTTTTAGATATGGTTTATAATTAATTATTTAAAAATTGTTTTAGTCCACTATCCTAGTTTGGCCATTAAGTACTCCTTCCAGCTGGGTCCTGTGTCTTTGGCATGACTCCACATCACTTACTTCCTCCTTAGTTCCTGGCACTACAGGATGTTTCAAGTTGATCTTCAACAAGATCTTTCTTTTTAAATTACATTTTCTAGCTGATTATTAGCAATTACATGAAAGTTGTCGATTTTATGATTATGTCTGGACATGTTACAGAATTGGATTTCATGTCATTTTATACTACTTTAAAACTTGTGTTTCAGATTCCTCAGTTCTTGTTAGATGATTGCTTTAAAAATGGTATCCCCTGCCGTATATTTTGTACTCAGCCAAGACGATTAGCAGCTATTGCTGTGGCTGAAAGAGTTGCTGCGGAGAGAAGAGAGAGGATTGGTCAAACAATTGGGTATCAGATACGATTAGAAAGCAGGTAAGGACAATTCTTCAGTAGCCTATCTTTTATCATTAGAGAAGGAAAATGTTTCTGTTTCACTAAATAGGGAGACTATGTTAAGTTAAAAAGTTAGATGATTATTTACTCCAAATAGTACTAATTCTATGACAGGACATTGAAATCATGTCTAAACTTACTGAGATTTTTAATAGATAAATAGTTGAGAAAGAGTTTGGGCCATAGATACAGTTTTCTTATTAATAAAATGGGACTAATAAAAGCATCTAGAGCACAGGTTTGATGTGAAGTTTATAATAAGCACTCAATAAATATTAGTGACTGAATTGATTATTATTAGTAGTAGTACTAGTAGTACCTCCTTCATCAGCAGTACTATTTCTTTGCTCTAATGGTTTGGATATAGTGGTTTAAAAAGCTGATCCCTTTTATGATATACTTTTGTACCCAAGCAAAAAGTATTTAAGGTCTTTAAAAAAATCTGTTTATGGTTCTTTAACAAAATAATCATTTAATTAATAAAGACTGTTAGTAATAAAAATTTTGTGAGATGATCAGGCATAAAATAAATATTTGACATAAGTTGCCAATAAAGCATCCATATACTATTACGTTAGTAACTTTAACATTTGTTAAAGTACATATAAGACTAGCATTTAATGTGACCATGTTTTAATTATATATAATGTTTGTAATTGTGCACATTATTTTGATTTTTTAAAAAGGGTTTCTCCAAAGACGCTTCTGACATTTTGCACCAATGGGGTATTGCTTCGTACGTTGATGGCAGGAGATAGTACATTGTCAGCTGTGACACATGTTATTGTGGTAAGAAGATCACTGAATTTGCCATATATAACTCAGATTGCTTAAAATTTAAATACATAAGTATAAATTTTTAGAGTACGTTATAAGTGAGAACCAATTTGTTTTTTCTGAACAGGCTATTATAATCAAGTTACTTTTTATTTTCTATAGTGATTAGAAATAAATATTTTATATTAAATAAAGATATTCTTACCATCAGGTTTTATGAGGAAAAATAAAATAAGTAGGTAGTTTTTGAAAAAGTGCTTTTTATATCATAGACACAGACAACAACAGTATGGTGACTGCCAGAGGGAAAGAGGGATAGGAGGAGATAGAAGAAGGTAAAGGGGGATAAATGGTGTTAGAAGGAGACTTGACTTGGGGTGGTGAACACACAATACAATGTACAGATCATGTATTGTAGAATTGTCTAACTGAAACCTATATAATCTTATGAACCAATTCACCCCCATAAATTCAATAAATAAAAAAACAAATTTTTTAAAAGTGCTTTTCATGTGTGAAAATGATACATACATATACTTAGAGTTCTCTAGAATGGTAAAAGTTGTTTTTTTTTCCTGTACAATTAGTCATGTGATACCTTTAACTAATCTGTATTTACCAGCCTTAAGGCATACTTTATAGTCATTTGACTTTGAGGTTAAGCTGCTAAATTAACTAGCTGTTGATGAAGAAAGTTAAATGAATTACATCTTATTAAAGAATTATAAGCTTTTATCTCATTTGTGTCAAAACAATTAGAATAAGTTTTATTAACTTGCAGCAAGCAGCTTTTGGAAACTTATTAGTTCTGTGTATTCAAACCAAAGGATGCCCCTGAACCCTGATGTTAAGAGAAACATGTTTAAATAGATTTTGTTCAGTATTTTAAAAGGACATTAAAGTTCACTAATTCAGAATTTAGTTTGTGTGGTTTTATATTCTGAGAAAAAAAACCCCAAAACCAAAGTCAACCGATAGTAGGTTGTTAATGTCTGATTGTTTCTGAATTGTTCATAACCCAGAATTTTCATTAATACTGATGGCCTTGTCCACATTCAATTTGAATTAGAGTAAAACCCAGCAGTTCCGTAATTTTAAAGATTTAAGTCATTTATAATGTTTTTTTATTTGAATGTTCCATGGTTTTATTTTGTTTACTGCAGGATGAAGTACATGAAAGGGATCGATTTAGTGATTTTTTACTTACAAAGTTAAGAGATTTGTTGCAAAAGCACCCAACTTTGAAACTAATTCTTTCTAGTGCTGCCTTGGATGTAAATCTCTTTATAAGATATTTTGGAAGTTGTCCAGTGATATATAGTAAGTTAAATTATAAGATTTGTTTTAGCATTTTAACTTTTTGGGTGATTATATTTATTATAATCAGAATTGGGGAATGTTCTGAAGTAGAGAGCATGCGTTTTCTATTTCCTCTGAGATATACTTAATTAGTTATCACTCTATATTTTTATCTTTTTCCATCTACAACTCTTTGCTATTGTGTTGTGAGGTCAATTCTCTAGTTACAAAAGGAAATATTTTTTATTTTGGCCCTCCGTTCCCCTTTACATTCTGTCTTATATCTTCCCTTTTATTGCTAGACTCCTTGAAAGATAGTCTACATTCTCTAGTTTACTTCCCATGTACTTTTGAACATACTGCCACTTAACTTTTATCTTTGTCCTTTAATCAAAACTGGTTTTGCTACCAGTCTTTAAAAAAAACAAAAAAACAGTCTTGGGATTGACTATGGAAGTGGAGGGCAAGTGGGGAGGAAAGAGGTAAAGGGGAAAAAATTGGGACAGCTATAACAGCATAAACAATAATAAAAAATTATTAAATTTATTCTAAAAAATGGAAGAAGTTGTGTGTCACCTCAATGTTATAGTGCAAACATATATAGGAAAAAATGTCCAACATTGTCATGCTGAACAAAGTTCAACATTGTATAGTAGGACGTATTTCATGTCCTACTTTCCTGAAATTAGTTGGTGTTAAAGCTTAGTGTATATCCTTTCTCACCTTGTCCATAGTCATACAAGATATATAAATATATATCATATTTTTTGGACTGTAAGACGCACTCTCCCAAATTTGGGAGGGAAATGGGGGGTGTATCTTATAGTCCAAATATAGCTTACCTGGCTCACTGTGGGGGTGGTGGTGGCTTATGTTATTTATGTTATTATTGTATTTTTTGGACCATAAGATGCACCTAGGTTTTAGAGGAGGAAAATAGGAAAAGAAAATTTTGGAGCAAAAAATGTGGTAAAATATTTAATAACATAAGTAATGTAATATTTCACCAATGTAAATGTGAAGCAACAGTCGGACTATAAGACGCACCCCCATTTTCTCCCAAATTTGGGGGGGAAGTGCATCTTATAGTCTGAAAAATACAGTAAATATTTTACCACATTTTTTGTTTCAAAATTTTTTCCTCTATTTTCCTCCTCTAAAACCTAGGTTCATCTTATGGTCCAGTGTGTCTTACAGTCCAAAAAATTCTGTACGTATTTATCAGATTTACAGAAATTGGTCTTACAAAAATGAGCATGTACATTGTCTTGCAGTTTGCTTTATTTATAAGACAGTACCTCATGAACAGTCCTCCAATGCATTGGTTCCAGATATAGTTCATTATTTTAAGCAGCTGTTTTAATATTTTATAATATGAATGTATAATAATTCATCTATTTCTTTATTTTTGGACATTCAGGTTGGTTCTAGATCCTCCTTTTTACCCATCATAAACACGGTTGTGATGAACAACCAATGCTCTTATTTCTAAGGATAGGTTCCTGAAAATGAACCTGTTGAGTAAAAGAATGTATCTTATTTTTAATTTTAACAGGTTTTGCCATTGTATTTTCTCAAAAGTCTGAAATGATGCACATTTCTGCAGTGTATAAAAATGAACAGCCCAGATATAGGGCTGTTCATTTGTGTATAGGGCTGTTCATTTGTGATTCTTACCATTATTGTTTTGACACTATTTAATTGCCAAGCCTACTATTCATATTTTACACAAAAATCTTAATTATATTTTCTTTGGTATTTTCATGATTGGCCCCCTTTTTGTGTATGAAATGCTCAGAACCCATAATTTATTTAACAACACTGCCTTCAGTCCACATTATAACTTGTGGTTTATTTTCTGGACTACTTTGTGGGTTTCTTCTCTTGCCTGGTGCTTAAATACTGGTATTTTCTAGGATTATTCCCTTGATACACTTTAAAAAATTCCTTACCTTCCCTTTCTTCCTTCTTTTCTTTGTTTTTTTTTTTTTCTACTCTTTTCTGCTCTGTGCTGCACTCTCCAAGGTGCTGGAGATGTGCTGTTAGTTTCCCTGGAAGTTCTCATTCATACCCTTTCTTGGCTTGCACTTTATTTTTTAGACTGATGACTCCTGAATCTTTATTTCCAGTTCAGAGTGTTCTCTCCAATTCAGACTGTTCTCCAGAACTTTGGACTTAGATATCTTATAAGCAGCCCACTTGTAGTATGCCCCAAAATGAATACTTAATGTTTCTACAGAGTCTTTTCTTATGTTGTTGCCTGTTTTGAGTAATCATACCACCAACCTAGTTACTTAAGTCACAAATTTGTGAATCTTTCTTCTCATAATATTCTTGGGGGATAAAACATATGAAACTTACACATCTGCTAATTGAAAGCTAATTTTGGCCCCTCATATTGACATGTCAAAAACAAAACTCCAATGCCCATCAGCTAACTTTAACAACCTTTTTCAGTTTTCCTATTACCTTAGGGAATAATGTAATCATCTATCCAGTTCCATAAGCCAGAAATCCAAGAACTGTGATTGACCCTTCCTTGCCATTCCTCCACATCCAAGCTAATGCTGAGTTCCTTGGGTTTATTTCCTGACTTTCTCTAGAGTCTGTCTTTTTTCCATTTTTGCTATCACTAGTCCATTCAAGTTGTTCTCTTTTATCTGAACTATTGGAATAGCTTCTACCTGGTGTGTTCCATCTACTCTGCTCTCTTTTAAATCCATTCATTGTGGTGCAATCAGAGTAGTCTTTTCTGGACTGGAATTATGATGATATTGATTATTCTCCCCAGCTTGAAACTCTGAAATGACCTTTACCTCAGGATAAAGACCTAAACCTTTAATACAACATCTATTTCTCCTGCCTCATCTTCAACTACAGTTCGCTCTCTATTCCCCCTCTCCTACAATGTTCCAACTAGCTTGAAACTAGCTTGTTCTTTTAGTTTTTTTCATCCCTCATATCCTCCTCAGCACCTCCCCCCCCATATTTTTAGTTTTTGGAAAACATCATACTCTTTCCCAAAATAGGGTCTTTGCTTATGGTATGTGTTTCCATATAGCTTAGTTATTTTGTTTACCCCTTTTCTTGGTCCTCTTTTTGTCAGTGAGGATGCTTTTTTTGACTCAGTAAGTTCCTCAATCCCTTATTAAATTCTGTCATAGTATCTTGTACTTCTCTTTGATAGGACTTGTCATAACTCTATTTTAAAATTTGTAATCTGAATTATTGTCTTAATGTTTGTATCTTTTGCTAACTTGCAAGCTTCAAGAGGTTGAGAGGTAGCTCTGTTTCTGCTTACCATTTGTGTTCCTGGTGCCTAGCATGATGCCAAACACATGATAAGTAGAGAGTAAACACCGAGAAAGCAAGCATATGAACAGTGTTCTAAAATAAAGATCAAAGTTATATTTAAAGGATAATACCATGAGGATCATTTGACCTATAGAATTGCTTTTGGATTTTATACTCATGTTTATTAACTTGGGATTCTCATGGTTTTATGTGGATTGTCTCTGAGATGCAATAACTTTAAAAATCTCTGTTATTTAGTACAGGGAAGACCATTTGAAGTAAAAGAAATGTTTCTGGAAGATATTTTAAGAACTACTGGATATACAAACAAAGAAATGTTAAAGTACAAAAAGGAAAAACAGCGAGGTAAGCTTTTATCAAACACAGGTAAAAAGAACTTACTATTCCTATGACTTTTTTGAGTACTCCAGTATTAATACTGTGGAGGTATAAGGACACTTGAAAGTGTTTTTTTCTTGTGTATAATTATATAATATTATATTAGAATACTGTCCCAAGTGTACCTTTTACATTCTGGTTATGTCCAGAAATTATAATCAATAGCAAGGAATTGAAAGTGGGGATTACCAGAGAGAAAGGAGGGTAAGGGGAGGTAGAAGAGGGCAGAGGGGACACAAAGGGTGATGGAAGGAGACTTTGATGGTGGTGAGCACAATACAATATACAGATAATGTGTTACAGAGTTGTACACCTGAAACCTATATAATTTTATTAACCAATGTCACCCCAATAAATTCAGTTAAAAATAAATTTATTAGTTAAGTAAAAACTTTAAAAAAAGAAAGTGGATGCCAGAATTGAGGAGGTTGTGTGTGTCTGTATACAAAAATCAACTACTGTTTTAAGCAGGGAGAAGAGAATGTGCTGCCACACATATGATTTGCTACATCATGTCTCAGGACAAGAGTGGGGAACAGGTGGGGGGAGCTCATCTTTGACACAAATGTGAAGGTTTTCAAATCTTGATACTGTTATGAATTACTTCTGTACTTTGATGTTAGCATTATTTGCCTATACATTTGTTATCATGACTTTGTCCCAGATTTGAAATTAGGGTTAGATTCTTTTTACTTATTTTTAACTACATTATTTATGGTGGAAGATTTGTTTCCAAGCTTTGATTCCATTATTTTGTTTGTATGACCTTGGATAAATATCTTAGCTTTGGATTTTCCAGTTGACAAAGTAATTAGCAATACTTATTTTACAGTGCAGTACTAAATCACTAATATGTAAGTTATAAAACTTCTAGATCTTGAAACATTTGAACATGAAATTGTATATAACTTCTTTTTTTAAAGATTTTATTTATTTATTTTTAGAGAGTGGAAGGGAGAATAAGAGGGAGAGAAACATCAATGTGTGGTTGCCTCTTGGGTGACCCCCTGCTGGGGACCTGCCCCACAACCCAGGCATGTGCCCTGACTGGGATTCAAACTGGGATTTGGTTTGCAGGCCAGTACTCAATCCACTGAGCCACACCAGCTAGGGATGAATATAACTTCTTGTATCTAAAATAATTAAATGGTAAAAGTTCAATAAATGGTTTTAAACTTTTTCAAAAGCGTTATATGAACATGTCATTGATTTAAACAATATTTTTTTATCGCTAAAATACCGTTCTTTGAATTATGGACTAGAAGTAAACATTTTGCTAACAAATAAATATATGAGGTTTTTAAGCAGTTTCATGTTGTCCCTTATGGTTCAGCATAACACATTCTTAATGTTGCTGATTTATATATTTAAAAAATAACCATGGTTAATAAAGGATATAGATGCTTCTCTTTCTGACATATGGTTGAATAAAGATATTGATGCCTTTGCTCATGTTTTCACCTCATTTTAACTGAAAATGTAAGTGGTAATTTATTTTAAATAAGGACAAGTTTTAAGTATTTTCACATTCATTTAGGTTTAAACAAAGGAGTATATTTCAAAAGCAAAGAATTTATTTATTCTTTTTTGGTAATTAATTTAGAAGAGAAACAACAGACCACACTTACAGAATGGTATTCAGCCCAAGAGAATACTTTGAAGTCTGAATCTCAGAGGCAGAGAACTGTTCCAAATGTGACTGAAGAGTATGACATACTGGATGATGGCGGTGATGCTGTTTTCAGTCAGTTGGTAAGACCTCACTGGTCTCACACTGATATTTGGAGTGAAAATTATATAGTTTAAAGAATATCTTAGAAGATTGTAATATCTTACTGCATTATTAAAGGATAATTCTTTTAGTTTATTTTAGGATATAACACATTTTTCAGAATGACTTTCTAACACACTTTTCTTTCAAATAATGCAGTATTTTTTATTGTTTCATTCTAATTTTATTTCAGTGTTTTCTCTAAATTTTTTGAAGAAAATAGTTACAGGTATTATGCATATATATTATTATTGCTTGATATTTTATCATCTCAAAAATTTAAGAGCATGTGAGCTAAGCAGTGGAAGACATGCTAATAATGTAGAGAAAACTGAGAAGATTGTCGGCGTTAGAGCAAATAATCAATATGGGTGTTGTTTTCACCACCAAGCAGCTATGTGACTTTATAAAATCAATTATCTACTATAGACCAAATCAAGTTGTTCATCTTTTCTCCTTTTATTTTAACCATTTTGCCACAAAATCTTTCCCAAGTGAAATAATTTGTAAAAGCCCTGCTTGGTCATCCATCACTCTTCTTGTAGCAGAGATGGGGCCTCAGCTACATTGAGTTCCATGAAGTCTGTTTGAAAACTGGAACTAGCTGATTTCCTAGTACCCTTCTGTCTTTGGTTCTGGTTTGGAAGTCTTTAAAAGGCATTGTTGATTAGTACGATTCAGAATATGGCTGGGACTATGCACTTTTTAGAAAAAGAATTTAACTCTTTTGAATATGAGAAGGTAAATACTGCAGATACGCTTGCAGTTTTCTACCGTTATTTAGAGTTTTATTGTATCCAAATGAACTACCTGTCAGTTTTTTTAAAATGCCTTTAAAGAATGTTTAAAATTGTTGTTTTAATATAGGGAACATTCATTTGGTTCAATGAACAGCATTTTGATTATTAGTTGTTCTTAAATCTTGTTCCAAACTAGCATTATCTAAGGAACTTTGAAGCCCTGTCTTATCTGGCCTCCATCACCAGAAATTCTAATATACTTGTTCTGAGGTGGAACCTGGCATTAGTGTTGAAAAGCTCCAGGTGATGGTGCCTCTGGTGTGCAGTTGGGAGAGAGAATCACTGGTGTACATTTAGTAACATCTTATCAGAAGCACACTTAGTTAATATTTGGATGAGATTATACTCCTTTGTTGACAAATGTTCTTATTCTCAGATGAAAGATGAATATAAGAACAATGTATAGTATTGTGAGTGATAATGTTTGTGATGAGATGAGAAACTTTTACATTAAAGTCTATGCTATAAAATCATATGGTTAGTAGTTCTTGTGACCTTTACAGCCATCTCACCTTCTTTGCAAGCCAAGGTTAAGCTGTTAGGTAACTTACAACCTTTGCTTTTTTTTTTTTTTTTTTAAAGACAGAAAAAGATGTGAATTGCCTTGAACCATGGTTAATAAAGGAAATGGATGCTTGTCTTTCTGACATATGGTTGCATAAAGATGTTGAGGCTTTTGCTCAGGTTTTTCATCTTATTTTAACTGAAAATGTTAGTGGTAAGTGTAATTTATTTTAAAAGTTATTACTCTCATAGTTACTTATGCCAAAAATTTAGTTTAATTCAAAATGTAGATACTACATTTTTATTCAATTTGTTATTTTGGAATGCATATTAAAGTGCACATATCAGTATCTTCTTATTAGTACAATGAATAAGTATTGTGTTAAATCAGGGTTTCTTAACCTAGTTATGCTAGAGTAGTTTAGAGTTTGTGAGTATATGCCAATTTTATGTGCAAAGTTATTTTTATGTATGTGTATTGTGCACATAAATATACTCCCGCTGGGCCTCGAGGGGAATACCTTGGAATTTAAAAAAAGATTTGCGATTTCAGAAAAAGAAGAAAAAATAGTTAACTTTAGGTTTTTTTTTTTCCTATCCTCACTTGAGGATGGGTTTTTTTTTCATTGCCTTTTAGAGTGAGAGTGAGTGAGAGAGAGAGAGAGAGAGTGCACACGTGAAAAAGAGAAAGTGAGTAAGAGAGAGAGAAACATTGATTGCTTGCCTTCTCATAAGTGCCCCAGCCAGGGATTGAACCCATAACCTGAGTATGTGCCTTGACTGGGAATCAAACCCATGACCTTTTGGTCTACAGGACAACACTCCAACCAACTGAGCCACACTGGCCAGGGATGCTCTAGGTTTTTAATTAAGTGAATGGAGAATTTTAGTATACCTTTTGTTATATAAGCTTAAGTTGTAACTCATATGTATGTGCTGTATGGCATGTGACATGTTTTCACTAGTGAGTTATCCTAATGTGAGTTGATTACAGTGGATATTGGCAACCGGAGGTGAATTTCACAACATTGAAGGCTTCTTAGCAAATGGTAGAATAAAAGTTCACAGAAAGGATTTATGGAAAGGATTTAGATGGCCCTTCACCTAAACTTCTCAATGTTATTATTATTATTGATCACTCCCTTCTTGAAACATTTTCTTTAATTAACTTCTGATATCCCATGCTTGATTTATTTTCTTCTCATATTCCTGGCTGGAACTTCTTGGTTTCCTTGGTAGGGTTTTCCTCCTTTTCTTGACCTATACATATGAAACATCCCAGGCCTCAATCCGAAGACCTTCCTTCTATTTATACTTACTGTGCGGATCTCATCTAGTCATAACTTTATATATTTATTTTAAATGACTCCTCATTTTATGTTTCCAGTCCTGACCTCTGCCTCTCTTCAATGTACCTGATCCCTTGACATCTCCAGTTGGATGTCTATTGAATAATACTGGATATGCCCCAAAAGACTTTTGGTTCCCTCCTCACCTATCTCCCTCTCAACCTGCTCTTTCCTTAGCATTTCCTTAGTATTTGTAATCAGTTGTAGACCTTTTTAAAATTGTGGGTGCCTGGACATCCTAGACCACCTGAATCTGAACCTAGGGTCCTATCATTCACCTAGTTGCTAAGCCAACAAAACATTAACTTTGCTCTCACACCCCACATATAATCTATTAAATCTTTTAGCTTTACCTTCTAAATAAATCCCAGTATGACCACATTGCACTCTCCAACTGCTGCCATGGTAGTACAAGCTAGCATTTCTTGCAGTATCCTATTAACTGCTTCTGTTCTTAAGTTATTGCAGTCTGTTCTTCAGAGAACAACCAGATTGATCCTTTCAAAAAGGAAATTGGATCATGCCACTTCCCTGTTCTCTACTCTTCATGGCATTCAATTACACTTTGAATAAAAATCAAAGACCTTTCCTAGATTTGGTCTCTGACTGCCGTTTTGATCTCATTTTCTACTGCTCTTTTCCTTGTTCACTTTGCTTTAACTGCCCTTACCTTCACGTGTGCTGGTACATTCCCATCTTTGTGCCTTTGTTTTGTTGTTTTCTGTGCCCGGAATTCTGTCCTCACAGATACTCGTGTGGCCCAATGTTTATTTCATTTAGGTTTCTACTTAGATAGTGACTTCTCAGAGAGGCCTTTTCTGATCATTTTACTAAAATTACACCCTTTCCTCAGTATTTCTCCTTACCCTGCTTTATTATTACTTATTTGTACAGCTGACCCTTGAACAATGTGGAGTTAAGGGTGCTGCATAGGGGTGCTCCCCATGCATTTGCAAATTCTGTGTATAACTTCTGACTCCCCAGAAACTTAACCACAGCTGCTCAGTATCCTTAGGGTATTGTTCCAGGATCCACCTCGCATACCAAAATCCACTGATACATAAGTCCCTCGTATAAAGCAGCATAGAACAATGTATATGGTTGGCCTTACACATTCACAGGTCTTCAGTTGTGGATGGAAAATACTGTTTGAGTAAACACCCAGTATTCAGTATTTCTTGAATAATGATATCATTTTTAACTATCCTACCAACGATTGTTTATTTGACCATGTTTAGTGATAGAAAGCTCACTATTTTTTTCTTCTTTTTTTAAAAGATTTTATTTATTTATTTTTAGAGAGGGAAAGGGAGGGAGAAAGAGGAGGAGAGAAACATCAATGTGTGGTTGCCTCTCGTGCACTCTCTACTAGGGACCTGGCCCACAACCCAGGCATGTGCCCTGACTGAGAATTGAACTGGTAACCCTTTGGTTTGCAGGCCGGCACTCAATCCACTGAGCCATACCAGCCAGAGCTCACTATTTTTCCTGATGACGTCGTTTTTCGAATTTGATTTATTTTAATTGTTAATTTTTTAAAGTACCTTTTAAGGTGAAATCTACCTATCTAGCTTCTACCCTTTTTTGCTTCATGGGAGATAGTGAGGAGATTTAGTATCTTATTTATGCCTGATAGACCTTCAGATATATGAAGATAGTTATTCTTTCTCCTATTTTTATTTTCTGTTCTGACTATACCTGTGACTTCCAACTATTTCTCTTTAACATAACATAGTATCTAATCCTCTCCTGTCCTCATTTGCCTCCTCTGGTTATGTTCTAGTTCGTCCCGTTTAAAAAGCATGGTGTCCAGTCCTGAGTAATAATTTTAGTGATCATCTTTGGGTACAGTTGGTCTATTAGCCTAAAAACCTCTACTCTTTACTTATACTAATTTGGCCTGTAGTCAGTGTAGCTCTTTGACAACCATATTTGTCTTACTGATTCATGTTGTCTTTGAAACTTCTAGTTATTTTTAACATGTGATTAATGCCCCCATAATTGACTTGTTTTGAGTTTTTTTAGCTTAAGACATTCTATTTATTCCTTTTAAATCTCATAGGTAGATTTGGCCTATTTGCCTATTGTTTCTCCTTAACTTTTTTTTTTTTTTAGTTCTAATTGTTATCTAGTATATATTTATGAACTTGAGAGGCCTGGGTCAGTGATCAAGCATTGTGTATGCTACAAGAGGCTTTTAAGTCAAAATATGGGTATGGTTTTTTTAAGTGGTTATAATGCTACATATCTACTTATCTAACAACCCTTTAAGAAACAAATGAAGGTCTTTTGGCATTTTTTTCTTCTTTGTAAATGTATTTTGACTCCTATTGAGCTACTTCTTTTCAGTTTATTATTCACTTAAAAAATCTATTTTGAAAAGTAATATTTTTGTATTTGGAAATGTAGACATTTGTTCATCTGGTTTTCTGGCAGTTTTTTGCTCCATTATTGTTTGAAATATCTACTCCACACAGTTTAGCAATCTTACCTGAAAGTTAGGAAATGTAAACTCTGAGATATGTTGCTTTAAAATATTTATGAAACATTTTAAAGTATTTACATATTACTCTTGACCCTCTTCTTAGATATTTCCTTAGTAAATACTAGACTATTGCTTTCATAATGGTCATTCTATGGACCCAGATCTTTTTTCTTTATAATTTTATTGGGCATTTTCCAGAGTCTAGTATTGTAATGTCTTCAGCCTTGTGAGGTAAACCAAAATGTTGTGGTAGCTCTCTAAACAGTTACTCACTTCCCATCTTTCTATTTCTCTTCTAAAATCTCAGCTTTTAGTTGCTACCAGATTTGAAAATACTTCTTGTGATCCAGGAAACCTTGGGCTTCATAGGTTTCATTTTAATGCCATCAGTTTCCCGATGTGATCCTGTGGAAGCAGCTAGTAATTTTCTGGTTTAGTAAGACCAGGCATTTTCCGTCATGCTCACTTTGCTAGTCATCTGTTGATGCATAACAAATGGTTTTCCCCACTTAGCAACCTAAAACATTTATCTCACAGAGTTTTTTAGAGTCAAGAATCTGGGAATGGTCTGGCTCCTAGTCATTCATGAAATAGTGTTTAACTGATGTCAGGGCCTTTGGTCATCTGAAGGGTTACTGGAGCTGGAGAATTTACTTCCAAGAAGGCTCATTCACATGACTGTTGGCAAGAAGCCTCAGTTCGTCTCTGCTCTTGGCAAAAGCTGCAGCTCCTTGCCATCTGGAGCTCTCCATAGAGCTGTCTTAGGCTTCCCAGGATGTGGCAGCTGGCTTCTCCCAGTGAGTGATTTAAAAGAGGAAAAAAGCAAGTGGGAAGCTGTACATACCTTTTATGACTTAGTCTGCAAAGTTGCACGCCATCACTTCTTTATTCGAGTCACTTAGCACAGCCTACACTCTATGAGATGGGAATTAGGCTCAGCCTCTTGAAGGGAGGAGTATTAAAGAATTTTTGTATATTTTTAAACACCCGTACTTATTTATACCGCTCTGCTTAAAATACACACATTTTGGTTCTATTCTCCAAGGCTATTAATTGAATATTTAGTTGAAGCAATAATTCTCATATTGTGAATACAGATCATAATCTTTGCAAACCTCTTTAAACGTACATATACCTGACCATCCCAGACCTATGGAACTTGAATGTAGGAGTAAGGGCTGTCTGTGCTTTCAGAAGTAAAATACCTGAGATAAATGTCTTTTAAGTCTCTCCCCCCACCTTAAGAACTATTGATTTATATTGGTACTGGATACCATATTTTAGAGTGTTTTTATCTGATAAGGATAATTGGTATATACAGAAAATTAAAATTTTCCTTTTGTAATTATCTTAAATTTTACCGCAGAGGTTTTTTCCAGTGGTGATTTCTTTCTGAAATTACCAAATCTGTAATTTAAGCAAATTAGTGCTAAGCAATTATAATATAATGCACTGCTTGAGAAATATATTCTAGGAACTTAAATTCAATAGAACTTAAATTATTTTTCTCATGGAGGGGTTTTATGAGAAGTAAACTTTCTGTCAGTATTTCCATTAAGAATGTTTGAAAATAACAGCCTGGAATGATGGTCAAATAAAAGCAAAACCAAAGAACAACAAAAAATGGTCCTAAACTTTGCATTTGTACTTTTAATCATTCATTACCCACTGCTGATGAAAATTAACTTTCTGATTCTTTTTTAATTCTATCATGTCATTTGATGATCAGGATAATATCTAGATTTAGGAAGATTAAGGGTTCAGTAAGTTAGTAGCTCTTCTTTTCTGTGTAAATTGTCTTGGTGAGCTTTAGATAGCTTAACAACCATCTTTTCTTCTCTGACCTTCCAGCTGATAGTCCCCATTCCATCCTGTTTATATCAGTAACACATATCCTCAGATGAGATGAATTACCATGTGCATAGGTGAAGGAACCCAGGTTAATTCTCCTGATACTCAGTTCTTTCATTTAAATTTAAAATAAGTTAAAATGACTTAAAAGAATTTGGAAATTTCACACATATATGTCTTTTCCTTATTTTAGTGGACTACAGACATAGTGAAACCAGTGCAACGGCTCTGATGGTTGCTGCAGGACGCGGCTTTTCAAGCCAAGTAGAGCAGTTAATTAGCATGGGAGCCAATGTCCATTGCAAAGCATCAAATGGCTGGTAATTTTAAACTGCATCTATTCTTTGCGTATCTTTGTAGAGCTACGCAAAGCTCTACAAAGATTTCTCATATTTATATTAAAAGCTATTGTGTAATAATTGCTGGTACATCTCTAATGGGTGAATGAATAATTTTGAGTGACTACCAGTTTTATAATTTTGAGAACATTATTTCTCTGTCTTAATTTGATATCTTTGGATTTTGGCAGGATGGCTTTAGATTGGGCTAAACACTTTGGGCAGAATGAAGTTGTGGATCTTTTAGAATCTTACAGGTAAAACTTTATACTATGTTTAATAAATCTGAACTCCTCTTTAAAAAAGCTTAGCCATGTAAATCATAGATAGTGACAAATTTACAGCTTCTTATCCAGATTTTGTTTTGTAATTCTAAGGATTTTTTCTGTTTTTTTTTTTTGTAGGTTAGTAATAAGATCTACTGTGTTATAATATTTATTTTATTTTTAATTTTATTTTGAAAAAGCAGAAGGGGAATTTCCAGCTAAACACAGTAGCTACAGACACATGTATTTAACTCTGCATTTTCCCAAAACCTCACTAAAATGATAAGGAAGGAATATAAAAATGTATAAACTGACAAAGAGTGACTTGGCAAATCCAAATGCTAATTCTGGTCTGGTGGTTCTTGCTGTCATTTCAATAGTAGCACTCAGAACTGAATCCTTTTAGTGCTGCCAGTTTGAGTGTTTGGAACATTATATGTATAGCCCACTAGACACTCCAGATTACCAAGTAAAGTTATTTACTGGTTAATATTTTAATTATCCTGGTTAAGTGGACTTTCTTTTTATTTCCCAGATCATGGCATTATCAATTATAAATTTTAAATATTTCAAATTAAATTTATTATGTTTGCTAGATAATTGATATCTAAAGTTTATAGCTTAAAACAACATATCCTCTCCATTTACCTCTTCAAGAGTAAGAAAAAATAACTCAGAATGTTTTAAAGTGGATCTTAAAATTTAAATACCGAAATTATAAAGTTGTATAAGTTTAATAGTTTCCCTATTGAAAGCAGTCTTATTTATGTTTACCTTCCTGCTAAACTCTTTCAGAGGGATTGCACTATAACAATGAACTTCCTAAAAATCTTATTGATAATTACTAGCAATGAAAGTAGTGTATATTTTTACATACAGGATGAAAAAGCAAGGCATTTATTTCAGTAATCTATATTGATTCTGGCTTTTGGAAAATAGCATAATTAACCTACTTTTAGTATAGAATTAAGAAATTAAGAGTCTTATTAACTTGGTACCTATAGAATTTTTTAAAAAAATGTGGACTTTTCTTCAGAGTGTTATCATAGTGAAGAATGAGAAACAACCTACTAAGAAAATATAAATGGTGACCAGAAGTTTGGTTTTTAAATTTTTATTGATACAAAATTCACAAACCATTTAATATCCCCATTTAGGTGTGTAATTAATGATTTTTAGTATGTTTACAGTATTATGCAATCATTACCACAATTGATTTTGAGTACATATTCATCACCCCAAGAGGAAACCTATACTAATTGGTAGTTACTCCTCATTTCCCCCAACTCTCCCAGTCCTAGGCAGTCATTAATCCACTTCCTGTTTTTATTGATTTGTCTATTCTGGACATTTCATATAATTGGAATCATATAATACGATTGGTGGTCTTTTGCAATTGGCTTCTTTTACCTAGCATAGTATTTTCAAGGCTTATTTATCCATGTTGCAGCATCCTTTTTCTGACTAATATTTCATTCCAAGGACAGACATAGTTTGTTTATCAATTTGTCAGTTGATGAACATCTTGGTTGTTTCCACTTTTTGGCTGTTATGAGTAATACTGGCATGAACATTTGTATACAGATTTTTATATAGACATATTTTTATTTCTTTTGCATATATACCTAGCAGACAAATTGCTGTGGCATATGCTAACACTGTGTTTAACATTTTGAGGACTGTCACATTGTTTTCCAAAGTGGCTACTATATTTTACATTCCTACTAGTGATGTATGAGGGGATGGTTCCAGTTTCTACATAACTCTCTCCAACATTATGTCTTCTTGATTATAGTTATTCTAGTGGGTGTGATGTGTTATCTCATTGTTTTGATAGTTTTATCTGTAATGACTAATAATATTTTTTTCTATTTTTGACTATTCATATATTTTCTTTGGAGCAATGTCTTTAGATTGTGTTTTCTAAAAAGCAATTATTGCCCTGGCTGGTGTAGCCCAGTGGATTGAACGTGGGCTGTGAATCAAAGGATCGCTGGTTCAATTCCTGGTCAGGGCACATGCCTGGATTGCGGGCCAGGTCCCCAGTGGGGTCCATGTGAGAGGCAACTACATGTTGATGTTTCCCTCTTTCTCATTCTCCCTCCCTTCCTCTCTGTCTAAAAATAAATAAATAATTTTTTTTTAAAAAAGCAGTTATGGCCAGATTTTACTTTGAATGATGTACTTTAAGCCAAAACATGAATTATAACTAGGACATTAAGTATCACTTACCCTCCTTAATGTATATTGAAAATTTGAAGGACATAATGACATAATGGAGAGCATTGGCCTTAAAAGATTACGTTTAGGAAAAGGGGAAGGGTTTGGAGCAACAAGTATAAAGGGCACATGGACAAAAACTGGGGGGGGGTGGAAATGGGAGGGAGGTGGGGAGGGCTGGGGTGGTGGGCTGGGATGGGAGTAAAAAACAGAAAACTGTACAAGAACAACAATTAAAATAAAAAAAAGTTACTAAAAAAGATTACATTTACTTTTTTAAAATAAAATTGACTTTTTTTTAATTTTTATTTTTGTTTTTATTTTTTTTTAGTGCTTCTTTGGAATTTGGAAATCTAGATGAAAGTTCTTTGGTTCAAAAAAGTGGGAGTGACCTCAGTGCAGAAGATAGAGAGCTCCTGAAAGCTTATCATCATAGTTTTGATGATGAAAAAGTAGACTTGGATTTGATCATGCATCTTCTATACAATATCTGCCATAGTTGTGATGCTGGTAAATAATTGTTGTCTAAAGCAACTGGAACAAAAATTTATAGTTTGATTTAAAAGTTAATATTTTATGTGTATAAATTTTATATAATTCCCTTGATAGTAATGCATAATATCTTGTCATAAGTATGAGAATTTATCAGTACTTGAAAACATGTGATATAGTTCATTTTAGCTAATTCTTTTGATTGGTTCTGGTTTTACAATGAAATTTTATATTAAATCATTTTTCTTCAAGGTGCAATATTAATTTTCCTACCTGGATATGATGAAATTGTTGGATTGAGGGATCGCATCCTATTTGATGACAAGCGGTTTGCTGACAGTATACATAGGTAAAAGTTAAAGCATTATGTTTTTTGCTTTGAATAAAAGATAGGTGCTATAGTATATTTTCTCTCTCAATTGTCAACAGATATCAAGTCTTTATGCTTCATTCAAATATGCAAACATCTGATCAAAAGAAAGTATTAAAAAACCCACCTGCAGGTGTTCGAAAAATAGTAAGCTTCATAAAAATCTTTGTTTTTCTATTATAGTAGTCATTGGTTCTGTTTTCCTATTAACTATAACATGACATGCCATTGCAGATTCTTTCCACCAATATTGCTGAAACCAGCATCACAGTCAACGATGTTGTCTTTGTTATTGATTCTGGTAAGGTGAAAGAGGTATGTATGGATAAGTTGTATTTCTAATTCACTTTAATGGGAAAACTTCTGGTTCTAAATAAATTTAATGTAGGAAGTGTTAATTTCACAAAAGTGAATATTCTATCTTAAATAATTCAGGATATAGGATCTCTCTTGTTATTTTAACAAATTATATAAAAATAAGCTTTTGCTCATAAAATACTATGAAGAAAGGAAAAGGTTTGCCTTGTTAGTGTGAAAATTTTGTCAAACTGTGGGCAGTTGATCACATATTTTGTATGTTTTCATTCTGTGTGTGGGAATAGCCCATGACCTTCTTATTTACTGTTATATCTTCAGGGCTCCACATATTGTAGGTATTCAAAAGATACTTAGTGCAAGAGAACCATGCCGAAAGAAAGCAAACAAGACCATGGGCCCATTGCCTGCTTTTATAAAAACACATTTCACTGGAACACTGGCATGTTTATTCTTCGACCTATTGTCTATGGATGCTTTTAACTGCAATGACAGATTTGAGTAGTTGCAACAGAGACCCTCTGCAAAGGCTAAAATATTTAGTACCAGCCCCTACGCTAATAAAAGGCAGCATTTATTGCCTTTAAGTATTGGAATGCCTAGCAACTCTCAATACTCTTAACCTTTCACTGAAAGAATTGAAAATGATAAAGGTAGTTGATTTTCCAAGGAAAGAAATACTGTCCATGTTGTGGAAGACAAATTGTGTCAGTTCTAGTGGATATATATGCTTATTTTTAATGTGAAAAATTTATTTGTATAGTATTTTCAATGTAGTTTTTAAGAATATCTTATAGAAAATAAAATTTTATTATAAAATTTGGACATTTTGGACATTTTATTATAGTTGGATACTGTCAAGGAGGAATGTATATATATTTTTTAAAGATTATTTATTTATTTATTTATTTTTAGACAGAGGGGAAGGGAGGAAGAAAGAGAGGGAGAGAAACAGCAATGTATGGTTGCCTCTCATGTGGCCCCTACTGGGGACCTGGCCCTCAACCCAGGCATGAACCTTGACTGGAAATCGAACTGGCAACTCTTTGGGTCCCAGGCTGGTACTCAATCCATTGAGACACACCAACCTGGGGTACATTTTATTTTTTATAGATGGCTAATTATGAATATTATCATTAAAAGTCTGAATAGGGAGTCAATGAAAATTCATTATTGCTTTAAAATTATCTAAAGGCAAGGTAGATTTTGAATATCTTAAAATTTAATTTATTTAGGTGTTATTTATCACATAAACTATAGTTTGGAATATGATGGTAGTATCAAAAGATATTTTACATATAATGTGGACTAATGTAAAATTTCATTAAAAACTAAATAAGCATCTTAAAATTCCACGATTAAACTATTATGAGAACATACTTGTATATTTGTTTTATAGAGCTGTTTTTTGAAAGGGAAAGTATTATGTCACTGAATGATTGAAGTACATATTTTAGCTAGCAGTGCAGTCTTGAAAAATATTTTTCTACATTAATTTTTTGCTTTAGATTCTTTGAGGAAGTATGCTGTAACTTTCTGGATAGACTAACTGCATTTGTAGCTCAGCAGGAGGTAAAATGGAAGGGGTTAAAATTTTTTCACCTTGGGATAGGGTTGGTTCAGCAATTGTTATTCTTATTCCTCTAGATCAATCTCCCTAGAAAGTATTTTAGAAAACTATCTTTCCCTTATCATTTCTATTCCCCACAGTGATGTAAATCTGATGGAAAATGACAGGAAGAAAATAGATCAGTTCTTCCCAGTCTTGATGTCTGGTGAGAACTGATTGCTATTATCCAAGTGTAGCAGAGAGAATCAAATAGCTTAGCAGGGGACAGAGTGAGGAACTTTTTCAGTGCTTCTGAGTTTAGTTTTTATTCTTTTTCCTGAGAATGTTTGTAGTCAGAAATATGGATTTAAAAAATAATTAGTACCCTGTTGTAATCATCTAATCTAGAGGAGCTTTGAATTAAACTTGGCATATTAAAATATATTGTACTGTTTTGCTCTACTTAAAAACCTTTTATATTTTAATGTGAAGATGATTTAAATATTACAGAAATCCTTTGATGCGCTGAATTTTGTTACAATGCTAAAAATGGTGTGGATTTCCAAAGCTAGTGCAATACAACGAAAAGGCAGGTAATGTATGTTTAATGCACATTCAATCAATTACCTGTAAAATGGAAATATTTGCATATTTACTATATATTACTGTATGTGGTATAAAATGTAAAAATTTTATATACAATTTTAAAATGTTAAAATTTTCATGTTTGTCTTCATTTTATATTAACTTTGTTTTTTTCTTTTAATTTATTTTAATTGTTGTTCTTGTATAGTTTTCTGTCTTTTACTCCCATCCCAGCCCACCACCCTAGCCCTCCCCACCTTCCTCCCATTTCCACCCCCCTAGTTTTTATCCATGTGTCCTTTATACTTGTTCCTGTAAACCCTTCCCCTTTTCCCCTGATCTTCCCTCCCCTCTCCCCTCTGGTGACTGTCAGTCTATTCTCAATTTCAGTGTCTTTGGTTATATTTTGCTTGTTTCTTTGTTTTGTTGGTTAGGTTCGTGTTAAAGGTGAGATCATATGGTATTTGTCTTTCACTTCCTGGCTTATTTCACTTAGCATGATGCTCTCTAGTTCCATCCATGCTGTTGCAAAGGGTAGGAGCTCCTTCTTTCTTTCTGCTGCATAGAATTCCATTGTGTAAATGTACCATAGTTTTTGATCCATTCATTTACTGATGGGCACCTGCCTTACTTCCAACACTTGGCTATTGTAAATTGTGCTGCTATGAACATAGGGGTGCAGAGCTTCTTTTGGACTGGTGTTTCAGGGTTCTTAGGATATAATCCTAGCAGTGGGATTGCTGGGTCAAAAGGTAGATCCATTTTTAGTTTTCTTAGAAAATTCCATACTGCTTTCCATAGTGGTTGTACCAGTCTGCAATCCCGCCAACAGTGTGCTAGGGTCCCCTTTTCTCCACAACCTCTCCAGCACTTGTTGTTTGTTGCTTTATTTATGATGGCCATTGTGACTGTTGTGAAGTGGTATCTCATTGTGGTTTTAATTTGCATCTCTCTGATAGCTAGCGATATTGAGCATCTTTTCATGTGTCTCTGGGTCCTCTGTATGTCCTCCTTGGAGAAGAGTCTGTTCAAGTCCTTTGCTCATTTTTTAATTGGGTTGCTTATCTTCTTAGAGTGGAGTCATGTAAGTTCTTTATATATTTTGGAGATTAAATAGTTGTCTGAGGTATCATTGGCAAATATGTTTTCCCATACAGTTGGTTCTCTTTTTATTTTAATACTGTTTTCTTTAGCCGTGCAGAAGCTTTTTATTTTTATGAGATCCCATTTGTTTATTCTTTCCTTTATGTCCGTTGCTTTAGGGGACATATCAGTAAAGATATTGCTGCATGAAATATCTGAGATTTTCCTGCCTATGTTCTCCTCTAGAACTTTAAGGGTGTCATGGCTTATATTTAAATCTTTTATCCACCTTGAAATTATTTTTGCATATGGTGTAAGTTGGTGTTTGAGTTTCATTTGTTTGCCTGTAGCTGTCTAGTTCTCCCAGCACCACTTGTTGAAGAGGCTACTTTTACTCCATTTTGTGTTGCTGCCCTCTTTGTCAAATATTAATTGACCATAGAGACTTGGGTTTATTTCCGGGCTCTCTGTTCTGTTCCACTGGTCCATGTGCCTGTTTTTATGACAGTACCAGGCTGTTTTGATTACAGTGGCCTTGTAATACAGTTTGGTACCAGGTATTGTGATCCCTCCTACTTTGCTCTTCTTTCTCAAAATTGCTGCAGCTATTCAGGGTTGTTTATGGTTCCATGTAAACTTTTGAAGTGTTTGTTCTATGTCTGTGAAATATGCCATTGGTACTTTAATAGGTATTGCATTGAATCTGTAAATTGCTTTGGGTAGTATGGACATTTGGATGATGTTGATTATTCCAATCCATAAACACGGTGTATGTTTCCATTTGTTTGTATCTTCTTTGATTTCTTTCTTCAGTGTTGTGTAGGTTTCTGCATACAGGTCTTTTACCTCCTTGGTTAGGTTTATTCCTAGGTATTTTATTTTTCTTTTTGCTATAACGAATGGGATTTTTTTTTCTTGATTTCTGCTGCTGCTGTTTCATTGTTGGTATACAAAAATGCCTTTGATTTCTGAATATTGACTTTGTATCCTGCTGTTTGGCCAAATTCATTTATTAGGTTGAGCAGCTTTTTGGCCGAGTCTATAGGATTTTCTATGTACACTATCCTGTCATCTGCAAACAATGATAGTTTTGTTTCCTCCTTTCTGATTTGGATGTCTTTTATTTCCTTTTCTTGTCTAATTTCGTGGCTAAGACTTCTAATACTATATTGAATAGAAGTGGTGAAAGTGGACATCCTTGTGTTGTTCCTGATCTTAGTGGAAAAGATTTTAGTTTTTGCCCGTTGAGTATGATGTTGGCTGTAGGCCTCTCATATATGGCCTTTATTGTGTTGAGGAATGCTCCCTTTACTCCCACTTTGCTGAGTGTTTTTATCATAAATGGGTATTGTACCTTATCAAATTAATTTGATATTAACTTCGGAAAGAAAACTTTTAATACTTTAAAAAATACCACATTTAGGTTATGTTAAAATTTAAAATTTTGCCTAATATAATCTACACTCATAAGATGTAAGAAACTTAAAAAATAAATGCAGAAATGTCAAACATTTACAGAACAGGATCAAGGACTAATTTTTGTATTATACAAAAACCCTTTTAAAAATAAATCAGTCAAGATCAATATACAAGGTCTGGCACAAATAACGCCCCTTTTTTATTACAAAATCATAAGCACTTAATTCTGTAACATAACAACATCACACTCAAACATACCATATGACATTTTAGATGAAATGTTCAAATTAAACCTATAAATTATTACACCCCTATTATTACCCTACTAACCACACTCAAGCAGGTGTTACTTCTGCCGGACCCTGTATTAACTCCATATATACCACCTTATATGTACACCAAAATAGATGCAAATTAATATGGTACTGTTTTTTGCTTATCAGATTTGACATTGATGAAAACGTTTAATAGTATGTGCAACAGACTGGGCAAAAAGTATAGGTCTATAGGCTTTCATAGTTTGCTGATGGGAGTATAAATTGGTATGATTTCTTTAGTGGGCAGTTTGAAGCTGTTTATCTAAGGCTATCCTTTGATAGTGGATTCCACATCTCATAATTTATCCTGAGTATACTTGCACATGTTTACAAAGATGTATGTTTAAGAATGTTTGCATAGCATTGTTTGCAATAGTTTGGGAACACTGTAGTGTCCATCAGTAGTGAAGTGGTTAAATAAATTGTTATAGACATACAATGGTATACCACTGCAGCTATTAAAAGGGAAATATATAGATAGACCTACGTCTTTTTATGTGGAATGAGTTTTCAGAATTTATTAAGTGTGAGAAGTAAGATAAAGAACATATGTCTCATATTTTGTTGTACTAAAATATATGCATGTGTTTATATATATTTAGATACAAATGCATTAAGTCTGAGAAACATTAAAAAAATTGTTAGCTCTGAGAAGGAGGATTTCTGGGGCTCTTGAAAAGGAAGAACACTTAATTTTTATTCTATTTTTTTTTGTAGTTTGGTTATTTAGTACATGCTTTTTCATTTTTAAAAAGTCAAGATTAAAAAGTATCATGTTTCTCAGTAATTATTTGATTTTTTTTTTTTTTTTTGCATTTTAACTAACAGGAAAGCATATTTAAAAGAATGTCTTATACACTGAAGATGGTGAATACATTACTTTTGTACTTTGTAATTTCCTAGAATGCCCTTGGGGGCATTGCTATTGGTTATTGTATTAGTTGTCCTCTTATGACAAAGTATGGCTTGACACATATACTCTTATTATGTTGTCGGGGTAAAAATCAGAAGTAATCATTGTCATTTTTTCAACAGATTTTTTTTTTTTGACAGCCTTCACTGTTCCAAGTGTTAGGGATACAATGCTAAAGAAATCTTATGGGTAAAGTTTAGGTGGGGAAATGTTGCACTTCATCCTGGAGACCAACAAATTAAGCAGTTTTATACTCTGTGATCTCTGCTACAACTGGATAATGTTTTTAGAGGAGTTAAGGTATAATCTGAGATAAATATGTTAAAGAGGTGCTGTGGAAAGGCATTTGCCTGAAGGCAAAAGTGAGCAAGAAAATTGTTTGGATGGAGTTTAGTTTAGCAGAACTCAGTAAAAAATGAGTGGAGAGAAGTTAAGTTGCAGACAGGTCCTTAAGGACTATCCCTCCCTCCCTGCTTCTCCTTCTTAATAAGCCAGGCAATGGCAGTATTGTGGTATTCTTTTAGCTCTCTAAGGAATGAATTGGGAAAGACAAAAATGATGGTGGGAGGGTCCATTAATAATTCCATTTACAATAAGGGAGAGAGTAGCCTGGATTGTTATAATGGTGGTAGAAATAAAGAGAAGTAGATAATTTACTCAGGATGTATTAAGAAGAGTAATATTGGCGGTCATCTGTCCAAGGGTCAGGGGTAAGGAATTGAGTGGAATCAAGGATGTCATACAGGTTTCTATTTTAGAAATTTTGTGGTGCCATTGTCTGACAGGGAAAATGGGAAGAGTAGTGATGTTGGGGAGAAGAATTAGCTTTTGGTTGTGTTAAGTTTGAACTGACTGTGGAAAGTCAACTGGAGCTAAGAGACTTGTGAAATAGCATTAGCATAAGGAGATGAAGATGGATGGAAATTATAAACAGTAGGATATTTAAAATCACCTTGCAAGACAGGGTAGAGTAAGAGAATGGAGGTCTGAGGTCCAAGCTCAGAGGAACACCAACATTTAAGGACTGCACAAAGAGAAATCTCTCAGAGCAGGCTCTATAGTTGGAAAAGCTGGTGAGTACGTAGTGAGGGAAGTATTCGATGAAGGAAGTAATGGTCCAACAGTGTCAGGTTTTTGTAACTTGTATTATATTGTGTTATAGTTATGTTTGCCACTCTGGACTGTCAGCTTTGGGAAGATAGGGATTATTCCTGTGTCTTCATCATTTAGCATATCCTGCCTTGCCATTAGCTGATAAAGGAACAGTGAGTGAAATTAAGAGACTACTTTTCCTCAAGATATTTTTGTTACTACCCAGAAAATTATACAAGTCTGTAAGATGATGGGGTAAATTACACTGCCTTGAAGTTGTGTAATGCATAATTTGTATAACTCTCAACAGTGCTTGGTATCAGCTCAGTAAAATTGATTAAATTTAAATCACCATATGTTTATTTATACCGTATTTTTACTCATTTTCATATACAGTTTTTTATTTTTACCAATACCCTAGATATACAGAGGTGGACAAAGGTAGGTTAATAAGAATACTAAATAAATAATAATACACAAATAAACTGTATTTCACATACTCACAACTAGAGACCTTCTTTTGCCCACCTTTGTATATCAGATAGGTATCATTCATGAATCTCACTCTGTAAATGAGGCATTTAGGTCCTAGACAAGTGAAGTGCCTTCTGAAAGGATTCATAGAAGGTAAGTACCAGAATAGGGATTCAAACTCAGATGTCCTGATAATGGTTCATTGTTCTGTCTCCTAAATCGCATTTGTTATAAGATTTCCTTATTATAGTCTTCATTCCTTGAGTTGTAATTTTGTATTTTACTTTTTAAGGGCAGGGCGATGTAGACCTGGAATTTGTTTCCGTCTGTTCAGTAGACTTCGATTCCAGAATATGTTGGAATTTCAGACTCCAGAACTTTTGAGAATGCCATTACAGGTAGAAATTTAGTTGATTCTGAAAGGCTGTTTTTGTGGGTGAGGAAGAAAAAGGGACCATTTCAACTAAAGCTAATTAGACTCTTCAATAATTTATAAAACAAAATTATCAAATATATATTATGGAGGGTGGTTATGTATATAACTAATATTTTTTACATATAAGAAAATTTAATTGATAAACCTTCAAAGTTTTAAAGAATTACTTGAGAGCACTTAAGTTATGGTATAGTTTATATATTATTTTTTTTTATGCAACATTCTAGGAGTCTGTCAACCATGTAGTGTTCACCTTTTACATTCTTAATGAAGATTGGAAAACAAATTATTTAATCTCCAAAACACAATACCAAAATTTCAGTTTAAGTGCTGATTATTACTTTGGTAGATTTGGAACTAAGTTTGCTGAGATTTCCTGGACTTTATTATTTTCTTTTAGGTTTTCTGACTTCATGGAAGAGCCAGACACTGTGTCGATAGTTTCTAGGGAAAACTTTCAGAACATTAATTTGATTTTTTGGTGTGCTGAGCTAATGCTACTTCCAAACTTTAATGAAACACTAGATCATATATTTTTTAAAAATATTTTATTTATTTATTTTTTTGGGGGGGAGGGAGAGAGAAAGAAGAAAAGAAACATCAGTGTGTGCCTCTCATGCACCCACCACTGGGAACCTGGCCTACAACCCAGGCATGTGCCCTAACTGGGAGTCAAACCAGTGACCCCTTGGTTTGTAAGCTGGCACTGAATCCACTGAGCCATACCAAGGCTGTTCCTCTTAATTCTTAACCAGCACCTAAATTATCTCTCCTGCTTGTGTCTCTAGTTTTAATTTTTGCTTTTTTCCTCTTTCCACTTATACCAGTAGTTTCAATTTCCCAAGCACATCTTAATTTGTTTCTATCCCTTCTCTCTAGACTCCTCCCTTTTATTCCTTTTGTAAGTAATTCCTACTCAATCTTTACATCTAAGTTCATTTCCTGAGAGAAATTGTTTTTGACTTCCAATGGCTTCCTTCTCCTGCATGTTCCTGAACTTGATTAAATCTTTTGTTTTACCTCTTTTGCAACCCATGTCCTTCATAGCACTTACCACATTTGTAATTAAGGAGTTAATTATAAGTATTCTGTTTTTCACACATAATGAAAACTCCTTGAGGGCAGATGCTTGTCTGACAGCCTGTCCTCTTCTTCAACTTGCTGCATAGTACCTAGCACTCAGTAAGCACCTGAATATTTGTTGAATGGATACAAGATTCCAGAATATAATATAAAGGAAAAATATTTTTTTGGATAGTATAACTCTCATTGTTATATATAAAACTGTGTGAGGAGACATTGCCAGTGGTGGCAGTGGTGATGTTGACATGAGGTGTTGGAAGGTGTTTATAGCAGTTCTGACACCTAGGGCAAAGTGTGAGCCCATCTTTATTGAAAGACGTTGTTCCCTTTACTGTTCATTTTAGCCAGCGACTCTACCAGTTTTTGCTTGGGAACAATAGTCATGATTTTTTAAAAAATAAAAAGCAATTATAAATTTCAGTACTTCAGAATTATTTGTTCTTATTTACAGGAACTTTGTTTACATACCAAGCTGTTAGCCCCAGTTAATTGTCCTATTGCTGATTTCCTTATGAAAACACCAGAACCTCCACCAGCTTTAATTGTAAGAAATGCTGTACAAATGCTTAAGGTTGGTATCTTAATAGTTTTATTTAATCTGTTTTACTTGAAATTTAAACTAAATGTGAGTACCCATATTAACTAATTTTGTAGTTTAAGAAATTCTAATCATGTATTTTGAATAATACTGTTGTGGTAGTTATAATAAAACAGTAGTTCTTTTTTATATATTTGAAGCAAAATATATTTTTGTGAGATGTGATAGCAGAACAAAAATTACATTTTTATTTCTTTCTTACAAATTTTTAAGTATGTTGCTTGAATAAATAGTTTTTGGTTAAGTCAAATTCTGTTTTGTATCCTTTTATTTAGACAATAGATGCAATGGATGCATGGGAAGATCTCACTGAACTTGGATATCATTTGGCTGACTTGCCAGTAGAACCACATCTTGGTAAAATGGTCCTGTGTGCTGTTGTTTTAAAGTGTCTGGACCCCATCCTTACAATTGCCTGCACGCTAGCCTATCGAGATCCTTTTGTCCTGCCAACGCAAGCCTCTCAAAAACGTGCAGCCATGCTTTGTAGGAAACGATTCACTGCAGGAACTTTCAGTGATCATATGGCGCTTCTCAGAGCATTCCAGGTACTGTCATTGTTATTTTACTTCTGAAAATATTGCTGGTTAAACACATTTCTGGGGCACATGTAACAAATTAAAAAAAAAGATATGATTACATTAATTTTGTTTTATTTTAAAGTCACATTTTATTAATTGCCCAGAAAAAAAATTCCTGTTTTAATATGTTGAAATTATCACAGTTCTTCTTTACTTTTTTCCTTCCGTCTTCTCTTTTAGGAATATGTATATTTTTATTTATACTTGTATTTATTTTTAATTTTCAAGTTCTTTATCTTTCAATCATATCTTGGGCAAGGAATGCTCTAAAATTTTAGTTAATAACCATTGTATGTTATTCAAAGTGTATAGAACAAAGCTTGAAAGAAAATTATCTTCAATTTATTGGCTCATTTTTAGAGTACATCTTTCTCACATGTGCTCAAGACACTATGTAAAGAACTTAATTTTATAAAGCAAAATCCAAAAATCACTTAAAACCTATTAAGATAATAGCATTGAGAAAAGTGCTAAATGGGAAAGAAAAGATAAGGAAAGTGAGACTCTGAGGAAGAGAAATTATATATAGTTAGGAAATTCAGATGTAAGAAAAAATATGTTATTTCTTGAAAAGGTAGACATGTTATTTATTCTTAAATTCTTTTGAATGTAGCCTATGCCTGTAAATTTAATTTTTTTTTGTTTGTGCAGAAAGTATTGTACTTTTTTCTGAGCATTTTTTAATAATATATAAAATTTACAAAAAGAATTGCAAGGTTTTTTGTGAACATTATTGAACAATGGATAATGCATTCATATTAACTGAGCCTATTAGGTACTGTATATTATACCAGATCAGTTGAGTGATAATAATTGGAGATATGCAGAATTTTTATCTTCTTTTCCCCCAGCTCCTTGAAAAGCAGAGAGGATAGATAAATTACTGCTTTGGTCTTTCAGTTAGTTATATTACAAAGCAAAACAACTCATTTTCAAAGAGGAGCTCTTTTATGCTACACATAGATGGTTTCTAGAAATCCTGCTTTCCATTCTCAGACTGATTAGGGAATTGACATAGATATTATTTTTGGATGAATGGAGGGTTCTTAAATATAAATGATATTATGGTGGCTTAGTTGAAAAACCTCCATACTTTCATGGAGGAAAATTAGCAACTGTATCTGAAAGGTAAATATTTTTACATAGTTGATCATTTAGGTTACCTGATACATAGTTTTCTCATTGGGATTTATAAACTCAATGGCTTTCATAGCTTTTGAGTATAAATTAACTAATGATAAATTTCATTTGTTCACAAAGTCTTAGACTTTATTTTTTATATCTAATTTTTAAATTGTTTTTTAAAATTGAGGTCTAATTGACATATAAGTTTCAGGTATATAACATAATGACATAATATTTGTATATATTGCAGAATGATCACCACAGTAAGTCTAGTTAACGTCCATCATCACAGTTACAATTTTTTTCCTCTTGTGATGAGAACTTTTAAGATCTGTTCTCTAGTCTGTTACATAGATTTATTATGAAGATTGTTTTACAATACATAAAAATGTCAAATTACTATTTGTACACCTGAAAGTTTTTTTATCTCAGTAAAAAAGTTTATTTTACAAAAGGTCTACTTTTTTACCAACTTCCAAATATAAATACAGTACAGCATTACTGAGGTCTGTCTGGAAAAAGTCCAGCCATTGTTAGTATAATGAGAACAGCTTGTGTGACCTGGATATAACTTGGCAGCCAAGGAGAGTGGGCTGAAATGTGCATGTGTGAACAATGACCGCTTTACTGTGCTAGTCAGTGGGGGCAGTAGACACTGTCAGGTGAGGAAGTGACTATCACATTCAAAATGACTGAGCGAGTAGAGCAATGAATCTTCATCAAATTTTGCGTTAAGCTTGAACATTTCTTCTGTGGAAACTATTTGGATGATTCAGAAGGCTACAGCTATGGGCAGCTGGTGATTGGCAGCTTCATCATGACAATGTGCCCACTCATACCTTATGTCTTGTGTGGATTTTTTTGGAGAAACATCAAATCATCCAGGTGACTCAGTCCTCCTACAGCCCAGATTTGGTGCCCTGCAACTTCTGGCTTTCCCCAAAACTAAAGTCACCTTTGAAAGGGAAGAGATTTCAGAGCGTCAGTGAGATTCAGGAAAATATGATGGGGCAGCTGATGGTGACTGGGAGAACTGTGTGAGGTCCCAAGGTGCCTACTTTGAGGGAGACTGAGGTGTCATTGTCCTGTGTACAATGTTTCTTGTATCTTCTTCAATAAATGTCAATTTTTCATAGTACATGGCTAGATACTTTCTGGATAGTCCTTGTATTCACTGTACAGTACATTACATCCCAACAACTTAAGTTTAATTTATAACTGGAAGTTTGTGTCATTGATCACCTTCATCCATTTTACCAACTCCCCCGCTGCTGGTAACTGTGTCTGTCGTCTGTATCTACAAGTTGTTTTTTTTTTTTTCTTAATAAAGTCTTATATTTTATTAAAATAATCAGAAGGAGAATTGACCCTAAGTGGTTAATATAATGGTTTTCAGTTACTGCTGCTTAACTAAGAAGTGATTGGTAAATATATCTTATTATGTAATTATATTTTTATAGGCATGGCAGAAAGCACGGAGTGATGGGTGGGAGAGAGCTTTTTGTGAAAAGAATTTTCTTTCACAAGCTACCATGGAAATAATAATAGGCATGAGAACTCAATTGCTTGGTCAACTTAGAGCATCAGGTAAGTTTCCCCCAAAGAACCTATTTAAACCACTGAGAGTACCCTGCCCATTCCTCATAGTGTTTCCAGTTTTAACTGGTACCATCTTATATTATTTTTACGACATTATCACATTGTTGCATATCTTATGTTCATGAACTGCTTTGTAGACTTCTCTGTGACCTTAGCTTTTGTTTGTTGAAAAAAAATGATATTGCAGAAGTTGTAGTTGAGAAATGTATGAATACCTTTCGATACTGTTGGCTGTGTAGAATTTATAAGGTATTTATTGGTGCAGATCCATTTAAATATTAATTTATATATTATCACTATTAAGTAAAAAATTATTTAGTTCTATGAAATAGAAATTAGAAAAATTTAAGTAGATTGATAGGAATACTGGCCTTCATATATTTGGAACATAAAACATCAAGTAATCACTTGAAGGCACCTTGATTTTTTTTTTTTTTTTAAAGAGAATGCTGATGCTGCTACTTTATTTTAGAATTGCTCATTTAGTTTTGAGTAGCATAGTACATTGAAGAATTTGGCAGAAGAAAAGTGCCAGAACCTGAATTTACAGATTAGCTGAAGTGCCAAAGTAACATGAGGAGTGAACCAGTGGATTTAGAATTGTTTCAAATATGGGGAAATGTGAATAGTCTATATTTACATGACTTTACCTCCAGTGCTTGTCATAACCAAACGTTATTAATTCCTTTCAGAAGAGTGGTTTAGGTTTTCAGCTGTGACTTCATTGTGTCTCAGATAGCAGCTTATGAAGAACTTTATTGCAAGAATGTGTAATTTTAAAAAAGTCCCTAAATTCCCAGTGATTCTTCTACTTTCTTTAGCCTGAGCAAACCTAAACTTTCTTAGAACATTGATTCTAATTTTAAAGTAGATTTTATTATTTATTGTGGAATTTGAATATCATTAGTTACATGGGTTATACAATTTTTTATTACAAAACACACACGTTTAAAAGTATATTTGAACAACGGGAAAAGTGCATCTTTTTTTTTTCCCGTTTCCAGGTTTTGTTAGAGCACGAGGTGGTGGTGACATTCGAGATGTTAACACAAATTCTGAGAATTGGGCTGTCGTTAAAGCTGCATTGGTGGCAGGCATGTATCCTAATTTAGTCCATGTGGACAGAGAGAATTTAGTGTTGACAGGGCCAAAGGAGAAAAAAGTACGGTTTCATCCCACATCAGTTCTCAGTCAGCCTCAATATAAAAAGGTAAAGCATTCTTAATACTCTTAGGCCTTGAGGTGAAGCTAATCTAATTTAGATGGTTGAAAATCAATGAAAAAATGTTCCAAATACTGACCTGCTTTAAGAAATTAATTAGTTATATATATATATAAATCAGCATTGGAACAAAATTTTGATTGAATCTTAGAATTGGAAGAGTTAATGTGTTAAGTACTAAGTACTTTTTTTACAAACTATATGAGTAATGAATGACCTCTTTTAATTTTTGCTTGAGTATACATCACCTATTTCATTGGGGGACTTTTTACATTTTAAAAGTATTGCCAGTAAATTAGGTGATAAACACAATTAACAATATTTTAAAATTTATTTTCATCATAGATTCCTCCAGCCAATGGTCAAGCTGCAGCAATTCAGGCATTGCCCACAGATTGGCTTATTTATGATGAAATGACCAGAGCCCATAGAATAGCTAACATCAGATGCTGTTCGGTAGTGACACCTGTCACAGTATTGGTATTCTGTGGTCCAGCCAGGTTGGCTAGTAATGCTCTTCAGGAATCTTCATCCTTTCGAGGTAAATGTGTTATGAAGATTGAAATAAACCTATATTTGAAATGATATTATTTTTCTTTTTACTAAACCAAACAAATTTTGAAATTACAAAAACTTATGTAGTAGTAACTCCCTTTTGATATATCAGGTTGGCCAAAAAATCTTTGTTTTTTTTCTGTAAAAAGACACAGTTTTCATTTTCACCAATAGCTTTATTGATTTGGATATTTTATGTTGACTCTGTCCCACATGGTATAACGTTGATTGTTCTCAATTAATGTCTTGATTTGATCGCTATCAACTTCAAGTGGTCTACCCAACTATGGAGCATTGTCCAGCAAGAAATCTTAGCATGTAATTTCACAAACCATTTTTCATACGTTTGATCAATCACAGCATCTCCTCCATATATTGCATAAATCTTTTTTTGCATTTCAGTTGTGTTGTTACCTTTCTTGAAATAATACATAATATGCCAAAAATGTTATGTAATATCTTCCATCTTCAATATTAAAATGACTACACAAAAATTCACCAATTTTGATAAGTTTTTTTAAGTGTATGCTGATATGACAGTTGTCACATACAGTCTAACAAAATTGTTTCATATGATGTTAAAGATAACTAACTCCGTGCTACTAGAGCCATCTTATAGAAAAAAACAGAGGTACTTTTTGGCCAACCTGATATTATGACTAATTAGAAAATGCTGACGCCTATCATTGCTCTTGAAATTAATTTCTAAGCTAACTTGATTTGTGCATTTTTTTGTTAACCTTAGGAAGAGAGTTTGATTTTCTCATAGAAAGTTTGTTTTGCTCTTCCGCTGAATTTAAGTGATAGTTTAACATAAATAAAGGTGTCTGTTTAAAAGAAATAATAATAGTTACCCATAATCTTATTACTCTAATGTAAACATTTTTCAATATTATGTATTCTTTATATACGTATTTTAAATTATTTTACCCATACTATTATTTTATATTCTGCTATTTTCATTGTGTATAATTTTAAAAAACATTTTAAATATTTGGTATTTATGGCTGCAAAATATTCTATCACACTAAAGTAGCATAATGCATTTAAATGTGTTTCTTTACATTTGGACAACTTGATTGTTTCTAATTTTTTGCTATTTGTGATTTTGCAAATATTTATTGGGCAGCTACTATATGTCAGGTATTGTGCTAGGTATTGAGGATATAACAGAAAACAAGGTAGACAATGTTTCTGTCCTTAGGAGTTTACATGGTTGTAGATGGTAGAGAGACAGCAACAACAACAAAAGTAATTTGTGTAGTACTATGAAAGAAATAAAGAGGACTGCCTTAGGGATGACTGACTTTAGAAAGAAACCGTAGACAAATTTCTCTGAGGAGATGTGAATTAAGCTGAGACCTAAAGTATGAGAGGAAGCCAGCCATGTGAAGATGTATAAATAATCTGGCAAGGACCAAGATTCTGCATTAGGTCATGATCTAGAAATTGACAGAAGCACAGTGATTGGAAACACAGTAATCAAGGAGAGAGTGGGTGGGATAAGGTTGAATGAAAGGCATGGACTTGTAAGTCATGGTAAATGCAAGGGAAGACATTGGAGGGTTTTAAGTAAGGGGGTGACATGATGTGATTTGTGTTCAAAAAGATCATTTTGGCTGTGAGAATGAATTGCTGAAGCAACAAGAATGGAAGGGAGAAGGCAGGTAAGAGTTTTTGCAGTGGTCTTTATGACAGATAATGGCCCAGAAGTACAACAGTGGCAGCTGATATAAAGAGAAGTAGATTCAAAATTATTTTAGAAATGTATCAGTAACTGCTAGGTTGAATGTGGGTGATGAGTGAAAGGGTGGAGTCATTAAATCTTAGGTTTTGGCTGTGGTAGCTTGCTGAATAACTGATGCCACTCCTTTGAGATTGAGAAGCTGAGAGGAACAGGTTGTGTAGAGCAAAAGTCAAGTTCTATTTTAGACATGTGAAGTTTGAGATGGCTAAGGCATCCTAAATAAAAACTTTTTTTTTTTCTGGAGACATTTGGATTTATATATCTGGAGCTCAGGAAAGAAGCCTGAACTAGCAATACAAATTTGGAAGTCACTGGCTTATAGATGATATTAAAGACAGAAAACTGGATGGCCTAAAGGAATGTATAGATAGAGAAAAGGGTTGTTGACAGAATTCAGAGAAATTCTAATATTTAGAATTTGAATAGAGGAAGAAGGAGTGACTAGGTGTTAAAGGTAAATAGTTTCAAGAACAGAATGGTCAGGGCTTCTGGATTTTACTTTGAGAGATTGAAAAAGACATGTACTGAAAATTGTTTGTTGTGTTTGGCATTATGGTGGTCATTGATGACCTTCACAAAAGCAGTTTCATTGGAGTGATGGGGCCCATAGAGGGTTAAGTTTTTATAGAAAGATAGAAACAGCATGGTAAGTAACTCATGAGGAAATGGATGAGGTGAGAACACTGGTATTGCACATTGATGTCTTCATCTGTGCGCTCTTTTGTTTTCACTAAATATTTTTCTTGGGATAAAATTCCTTGTAGTAGAAAAAAATATTTATGATTCTTCCCTCATACACAGCCATATTAGGGCCATCAAAAGTGAATTTCATTGCAATTGCACCATCATCAGGTGGTAGTTTTATATATAAATTTGCTATTTTAGCAAAATATGTTAATAAAATAATATACTTTAAAAAATATTTCTTTCATTTACAATTTTAATTTTATTCCTTTCAAAAGGAAATAATTCTCCATGCATCTATTTATATTTCCCTTTAGTTGAGTTGTTTATTTAACCTTTTTGTCCATTTATTTTTTGAGTAGTGATGTTTTTCTTAATTTGAACTATAGTTTTATGGTGGTTTTAAGTTTATTAGCCTTTTTTCTATCATATATAATTTTTTTGATTTTACATAGTTTGAGTTCTGTGTTTTGAATACTATATATTCAAATTGAATAATTTTTCCTATACTTCTCATTTCAAATCTGAGACAGTTTCATTCTTCCATGAACCTGATAAGTATTTTGTTTTTTTATTTTTCTATAATTTGGTTTTTCAGATAGTTAATTTTTTCAACCATGCTGCATTAACTGTGGTTTAAAGTGTAGATCTAATACTTTACAAGGGCTTTTTCCTCACCTTTACTATTTACTAAATAATCCTTATATATCCTCTTTTAAAAGTTGACATTAATTTCATACTACATTTGGCATTTTAAAATTTTTGTATACTCTTCCTTTAAATTTCTGCCTTTATGTAGTAAATCTTATTCCACATTTTTGTTCTTTAGTAAGCTGTAATATCTGGTAGCAGAGGATCTACTTGTAACTCTTTGCTACTTTTCTATTATTAACCTATTCTTTGATAATCTTGCTTATTTTTATGAATATTTAGTAGTCATCTTCTTGTAACCTTTTTTTGTACTCAGCAGTTCTTTTGTGATTTTAATTTATTTTTTGCTTCCAGCAAATTTAGTATATTCTTCTATTTAGCCAAACCTTCTATTAAATTTAGCAATTTTTTTTGTAACTTTATAAAGTTGGGGTATGATTCTTAAGATGTTTTGTTGCTGTTTTTGAATTACTATGTTGAATAGGTTCTCTTTCTCATTTTCCTGCTGATCTTGCTTAATGAGAACAGTACTACAGACAGTGTATTTTATTTACTCTGTTGCTTTACTAAGGTCTTACTAATTGTTTTGATTCTGTTTCTTAAATTATGTCACCTTCAGTGGTAATATTTTAATTTGTTACCAAAGTTTATTTTTTCATTTCTTTTACATGATTTTGGAAAACCATGTTAATGGTCTACTTTGTCTTTCTAAATTTTAAAGCTTTAAATTCTGAAATTGTACCACTGATTATAATGTTAATTTTCATTTTAATAAATTATGTATTAAGAAAGAAATGTTCTGTTTTTAATGTTTTAAAGAAAGTGTTGAATTTATTAATAGTTTTTGAGCATTGGTTCATGTAACCACAATTTGTTTAGCTTGTTGATGTGATAAATATGTTTTATTTATGGAAATACCATTTTGTTTCAAGGATGAACCTTTCTTGGACTAAGAGTAATTTATTGCAATGCTGAATATTTTGCTAGCATTTATTAAAATGGATATATTTATGTTCATTAGTGAGGCTGCTCTATAGGGTTTATGTAGTGAGTGCATTGAATGTTTAAATATCAGGTTTTAGAGTTAGGTTTAAATTTTCTTCATTAAAGGAACTGGCCATTATATGATTTCTCGAAAGATTGACAGACTTGGTGTTCTGGATTTCTTTGTTGTTGTTCTTTAAGGACATCTTGAATTTGTTCCTTAAATAGCCTGAGTGTTTCTATTTCTTATTCTTTCAGTTTAAATAATTACTTATTCTGTTTGTTTTGTAGAAAAGAATAAATTTCTTTGAAGGTTTCAAGTTTCTTATTCCATAATTACACATAGTATATCTTTTTAGCTTAAGACATTTTTGTATTCATTTTTATAATCTTATTCTCAGTTCTGATTTCATAGTTAGATGTATGCTTTTTTTCTTTTTTTGAATGAGATACAAGTTAATTAAGAATATGGATCAGAAGACTTTTTAAAAATACTTTTTTTCCTTTGGGTTTCTCCTATCTTTATGGTTCTATGCAAATTTTTTATAGTATATTTTATAGATTATACTATTACAGTTGTCCCATTTTTTTCCTCCTTTTTATCCCCCTCTACCCGGTACCCTCGTTCCATCCAGCATTCCCCCCTTAGTTCATGTCCATGGGTTGTACATACAGGTTCACTGGCTTCTCCATTTCCTATACTATTCTTAACCTTTCCCTGTCTATTTTGTACCTACCAATCATGCTTCTTATTCCCTGTACCTTTTCCCTATTCTCCCCCATCACCCTCCCTGCTGATAACCCTCCATGTGATTTCCATTTCTGTGAATCTGTTCCTGTTCTAGTTGTTTGCTTAGTTTCGTTTTTTGGTTCAGTTGTTGATAGTTGTGAGTTTGTTGTCATTTTAATGTTCATAGTTTTGATCTTCTTCTTCTTAGATATGTCCCTTTAACATTTCATTTAATAAGGCCTTAGTGATGATGAACTCCTTTAACTTGACCTTATCTGGGAAGCACTTTTATCTGCCCTTCCATTCTAAATGATAGCTTTGCTGGATAGAGCAGTCTTGGATGTAGGTCCTTGCCTTTGATGACTTTGAAAACTTCTTTCCAGCCCTTTCTTGCCTGCAAGGTTTCTTTTGAGAAATCAGCTGACAGTCTTATGGGCACTCCCTTGTAGGTAACTGTCTCCTTTCCTCTTGCTGCTTTTAAGGTTTTCTCCTTATCTTTAATCTTTGGCAATGTAACTATGATGTATACTGGTGTGTTCCTTGTTGGGTCCAACATGTTTGGAACTCTCTGTGCTTCCTGGGCTCGTATGTCTATTTCCTTCACCAGATTGGGGGAGTTCTTCTTTGTTATTTGTTCAAATAAGTTTTCAATTTCTTGCTCTTGTTCTTCTCCTTCTGGCACCCCTATGATTCAGATATGGGAATGTTTAAAGTTGTCCCAGAAATTTCTCAGCCCCTCTTCAGTTGTTTGAATTCTTGTTTCTTCATTCTGTTCTGGTTGAATGTTTATTTCTTCCTTTTGTTCCAAATCATTAATTTGAGTCCCAGTTTTCCTCCCTGCACTGTTGGTTCCTTGTATGTTTTTATTTCACTTTGTATAGTCTTCAGTTCTTTATTTTGCATCCATACTCAACCATTTCTGTGAGCATCCTGATTCCCAGTGTTTTGAATTCTGCCTCTGATAGGTTGTTTGTCTCCTTGTTGCTTAGCTCTTTTTCTGGAGTTTTGATCTGTTCTTTTATTTGGACCATATTTCTTTGTCTCTGCACATCTGTTACATTGTAAGGGGTGGAGCCTTAGGTATCCCTGGGATAGGACAATCCATATTGCTGTGTTGTGGTACTGTATCTGGGGAGGGATCAGAGAGGAAATAATGCCACTTGTGTGGCTCTTGCCCTACTTTCAGTGACTTCCCCCACTTCCCACAAGTGAATTACACCCTTTCAGGTGCTGCCCTGCTGCTGATTCCTGGGTGGATGGGCCTCTGTATGTTCTAGGACCCAATGGACTAGACTGCCAATGGACTCTCCTGTGAGACTAGCAGTTTCTCCTGCACTGCAACCCCCACAGATTTTTACAGAGGTTTTGATGCTTTATTTTCCTAATACTAGAACCCTGGGTTGCAAGGTCTGTGTAGCTCCCCAGTTGTTCTTCTCAGTTTATCCACAGGCAAATATGGTACTGCCTGAATGCCAGCTGCTGCCTTGCTCTGCATCCTCTCCACCCCGATGCCCTTCTCCACCTTCTTACCAGTCTGGTTGAATGTGTCTTCTTTAACTCCTTGGTTGTCAGACTTCCATACAATTAAGTTTTCTGGAAGTTCTGGTTATTTTTTGTTTTAAAATTGGTGTTATCCTTCCTTTGGTTGTACAAGGAAGCAAAGTGTATTACCTATGCCTCCATCTTGGCCAGAGCTGTAAAAACTCTTTTTTTCTTCGTTTATTAAATTTATCAGAGGTTTGTCTATTAGGTTTTCAAGAGAACTGGATTGTAATTTTAACTATTAATAACATTTGGCTTACCTAATATATCATTTTTTGGCTTACTATTTTTAGTGTTTTTATTCCTTTCTTTATATTCTTAGTTTTTTTCTTTCTCTGGTTATTATTTGAATATTATATTGATTTTTAAATTTCTTGTCTTTTTTGTTTTGTTGCATTATGATTAAAGAGTGTAGTCTGCACAATTCTTTTTTTTCCCTTTTCTTTTAAATATTTAGATTTAATTTGTGACCTGTGGAATTTAGAGAACTCTCTGCACAAATCGTTAGTATATCAGGAGGATTTGTGTAAATATGGAGTGTCTCTATATTTACTTACTCTTTTTGCTATCATATAAGATGGTAAAAGTGAAAATTTTTCCTTTTCTATGTTTTTTAAACAGCAGATGGTATTCCTATTGACAGTAGTGATAGTGAAATGGAAGATAGAACTACTGCTAATTTGGCATCTTTGAAACTTGATGAGTGGCTGAATTTCAAACTAGAGCCTGAGGTAAGTTGCTTTTTAGTAGTGTGATAAATTTCTTTCAGTTAGTATGAATTGATAAACAATGTAATAAAAATTATATATTTAATATTGGGCTCTTAGTATTAGAGAATACATCTTGTTCAGTTGTATCAGGGTTTATTCCAACAGAGAATTTTTAAAACCTAGGTGTCAGTCAGCATTTATGCATGGTAAGAGTTGACCATTTCTGTGTATATAAGAAAATGTTGAGTATCGGGTACACCAGAACTCCCTTTATTTTGTACAGTTATTTCTAAGAGAAAGATATGAGTTATTATCTCTATTCACATATTTCTGAATTGAGAAAGAGGAATGTTTCTTTTCAAATTAAAAACTTTTTTTGACAAAGCCTTCTCTTAATTCCATCTCAACTTTTGAACATAATTTTGTATGTTTTGTTTTGGTAGCTGAGCTGTGAATAGTCAACATTGGCTAGATTTATTTGTTTACCATTCATTCATTCATTTACTGATCACTATGACCTACTGTAGTCTCACTTGCATTTCTACCAGCCTGTCACTTTACTGAAATTGTACTTGTTGGGGCCAGCATTGTCCTCCATGTTGTCAGAGCCAGCCTGCTGTCCTTGACAAATTTGACCATTGCTCATTGTTTTTTTAAAGTACATTTTATTGACATGCTATTACAGTTTTCCCAATTTCACCCCCTTTATCCTCCTCTGCCCTGCACCCCCCAGCCCTCCAGCATTCCCTCACCCTTAGTTCATGTCCATGGGTTGTACATATAAGTTCTTTGAGTCCTCTGTTTCCTATACTATTCTTGACCTCTCCCCGTCTCTTTTATGCCTACCAATTATGCTTCTTATTCCCTATACCTTTTCCCCCTTATTCCTCCCTGCCTCCTCCCCACTGAAGACCCTCTATGTGATATCCATTTCTCTGATTCTGTTCCTGTTCTGTTGTTTGCTTAGTTTTGTTTTTGTTGTTTTTCTTTTTTGGGGGTTTATTTGTTGATAGTTGTGAGTTTGTTGTCATTTTAATGTTCATAGTTTTGATCTTCCTTTTCTTAAAATAAGTCCCTTTAACATTTCATGTAATAAGGGTTTGGTGATGATTAACTCCTTTTAGCTTTACTTTGTCTGGGAAGCACTTTATCTGCCTTTCCATTCTACATGAAAGCTTTGCTAGATAGAGTAATCTTGGATGTGGGTCCTTGCCTTTCATGACTTTGAAAACTTCTTTACAGCCCTTTCTTGCCTGCAAGGTTTCTTTTGAGAAATCAGCTGATAGTCTTATGGGCACTCCCTTGTAGGTAACTGTCTCCTTTCCTCTTGCTGCTTTTAAGGTTTTCTCCTTATCTTTAATCTTTGGCAATGTAACTATGATGTATACTGGTGTGTTCCTTGTTGGGTCCAACTTGTTTGGAACTCTTTGGGTTTCCTGGACTTCCTAGAAGTCTATTTCCTTTGCCTGATTGGGGAAGTTTTCCTTTATTATTTGTTCAAATAAGTTTTCAGTTTCTTGCTCTTGTTCTTCTCCTTCTGGCACCTCTATAATTCAGATATGGGAACATTTGAAGTTGTCCCAGAGGTTCCTCAGCCTCTCCTCATTTGTTTGAGTTCTTGTTTCTTCATTCTATTCTGGTTGGATATTTCTTTCTTTCTTTTGTTCCAAACCATTGATTTGAGTCCTGGTTTCCTCCCTGTCACTGTTAGTTCTCTGAATATTATGCTTTATTTCGCTTGGGTATCCTTCATTTCTTTTGTTTTTCAACCAAGCTTAATCAGTTTTGTGAGCATTTTCATTACTAGGGCTTTAAACTCTCCATCAGATAGGTTGTCTATCTCCTTGTTGCTTAGCTGTCTTTCTGGAGTTTTGATCTGTTCTTTCATTTGGGCCATATTTCTTTGTCTTGGTGCACCTGTTAAGTTGAAAGGGAGCAAGGCCTTAGGTATTCATCTGTGCAGGGCAACCCTCCTTGCTGCGCTGTGGTGCTGCCTGTGAAGGAGGGGCCAGAGAGGGAACAACTCAGCTTGCTTGCTCTGCTGTAGCCTGCTTTCCAACAAACTCTTGTGTGAAACTGGGAGTTTCTTCCACTGTGGCAACCTCCGCTATAGTCCACAGTCAACTCTGAGTCTCAGTTTCCTGTTCAGCCAGACCTGCCTGCATGTTCCACTGCCTTGCCGAGTTCTCTCAGTCAGTGCCCACTTCACAGTGGGGTCTGGTCCGTTGCCTTGTGGGGGTACTCTCCATCTGGCCTGTCTTACCTATCTGGTTGGTCTGGTTGACTGTTTCTTTAATTCCTTGCGTGTTGGAGTTCCATGCAGTTTGAATTTCTGGTGCTTTTGGTTATTTATTGATTTTAGATTGGTTCCTCTCCTCCTTTTGGTTGTGTGAGGAAGTGAAGGGTTTCTACCTATGCCTCCATCTTGGCTGGATCTCTCATTGCTTGTTTTTTTGCCATTATTATCTATACCCTTATTTTTGTAATTCTCTCTTTCCCATTATTCCTCTTTGTCCTGCCCCAATTTCTTTGTCACCGGTTACTGTGGCAGTATTTCCTGATTCTTTTTTTTGCCTAGAAAGGTCATTCCTTCTTAGGTTTTTTTCACTGACTCTTCTGTATGTGTTTCTGCCTTAAATGTTAGATACTCTGTGCTTTACTGTGCTCTTCCACTATCTCTGCACAATCTCTAGGGACTTTACCTCTGCATGGAGATTTACTAACTTTTTATGCATTGATGACTGCCAAGTCTATACCTAGCTTAGGCCTTTTTCTGGACCTATGAATCCAGCTGCTTTCTGGACATCATTATTTGGATATTCCACAGGCACTAAAATAAAAGATGAATGGAACTGAATGAATTTTTGTTTATTTATTGTTTTTCCATATTACTCACACTCAACCACACATTGAATATTGTATCTCTGATTAAACTGTTTCATTTGATTTTGTGCCTCAAATATGATAATTAAATTTTATTTTGTTCTTGCAACAAAAAGGATGAAATTAGTAGTAAATTATGTGAAATGTAAAACTTGTTCTTGTTCTTTGGTAACATTTGTAGACCTTAGCTAATAAACAAATGGGTGTTTTGCTAGGATCTATTTGAACTGATGAAACTATTTTATTATAGGCTGCCAGTTTATTGTTGCAGCTCAGACAGAAGTGGCACAGCTTATTTTTACGCCGAATGAGAGCGCCATCTAAACCTTGGTCTCAAGTTGATGAAGCTACCATCAGAGCAATTATAGCTGTCTTAAGCACTGAAGAACAGTCTGCAGGTTTACAGCAACCATCTGGGATTGGCCAAAGGCCAAGGCCTATGTCTTCAGAAGAACTTCCTTTGGCATCATCTTGGAGGTCAAATAATAGTCGGAAAAGTTCAGCAGATACTGAATTTTCTGATGAGTCTGCTACTGCAGAAAGGTAAATTTATAATATATTATTAAAATGGAGATTTTTTCCCAGGAAAATAACTTATTTATCATTGAATCTTGTGCTTTTATTATTTAGAAATTACAGTCTTATAATGTAAGATACACAAAAAGGTCATGATAAAATGGGAAGAGATTTTTCCTTTTAAAACATAATTCTTTTTTTCGTTTTTGTTGAGCCTAAAACATAATTCCTTTAAGTATTAAGACTATGAAGGATTTTTTAAGCTACTGGTATCTGTGAGTTTTTTAATAAGTAATTTTCTTGTCAGGAAAAATGCAAAGTATTTAATTTCAAGATTCATAATTTTAGGGTCTGTGAAAAAGATAGCAACATTTTTTAGTCATATATTTTAGTTAATACTATATGTCAAGTGGGGTCTTTCCTAGATACCCTCCAAGAAGTGTTGGCTATGGACGTTTAAAAGAACAGCCTCCCCACAAGCATTACTTAGATATCAATATTGCTGACTAATATTCCTACAGAAAAATCATTCATTCATTCATTCATTCATTCATTCAGTTAGTGACACACTGAGGGCCTTTTGGTGTTGGTGTGAGGGCTATAGCAATGTACAGAACAGTCACAGTCTCTTCTTTCAGAGAGCTATGTTTTATTGAGGAGAGGTATGTAATAAATAAGTTAATAAATTTATTGTCACAAAATTTGTTTTGATTTAGCCAAATTCTTTTAATACTGGCATTTAGCAATTTGATGTGTTTTTTATTTATTATATGATTTTCAAAAATAAGAAAGTTCTTACTTATCAAAAAATGTATTATGATATAATAGTGGTTATGATGAATCATTGGCCATGATTCAGAAATATTTCTTGTAAACACATTTATTAAGATCAAATATAAATTTCTTTATATCAGAAAAAATTTTTACCTTGTTGATAACAATGACATGTTGCCTGCGATGCTGATTTTGGCAATATTGGCAGAAAGTCTCTGTAGTAAGAATATGATTTCACTGGTAAAAAAATGAAAATAGAAGCAATGGAAATAAAAGATGCTTACTGTTTTTCAAGGATCAGATAGGGATTTTAACACCTTCCTTTTTAAGTCATATTTTGCGTATTTCACTTAAACATAAAGTTTTCTATTTGTTCACACTTCAGTGAAAGAGGAATAGTATATATTGCTTTCCAAGTTCTTCAGATACTACATTTTAGGAAAATTCAGCCAGTTGCCCAGAAAATCAAGTAATGCATGTGCCTGAACCTTTCTGATATGGACCCTCTTGAGCAAAAGGAGTATAGCATTGTAAAAAGCACATTTTCTATTTATACAACCCCCACTTTTTGAAAACATTGCTGTAAAATGTTACTTGAAGAATGACTGTGTAGAATGTGTAAATACATTTCCATAGAAATTATGCTGTCTCCTTATTCCTATAACTGTCTATAAAAAACCCATTAAAGTCATACAGACTGTGTGTGTATGTATAAATGGATACGTGTGTGTGCGCGCGCCTATATTCACATACAAATGTGTGCACACATAGACTTTTTGGGAAAAAAGCTTCCTTTTCCTTTATGAAGTAGTATACTCATTTAATAAAATTTGGAAATAACAGAAGGATAATAAAATTGTAAGTGTAATGTTAGTTATATTTTAGAAACTGATCATCTTATAAATCGATTTTTTCACTTGTGATACCAGGATTAAGCATTTTCATTTCCTTACAAGTTGCAGCCTGACATTTTTCATTTTCTTACCCGTTGAACAACAGGATATAGGATTACTTCTACTTTCAGACTTTTAGAGATATTAATAGTTGATGTCTAGAGTTGATGTATCTTGGTGAGGAATAGAATAGGTATTTATATTCACTCTAGGATGGCAAGATGTAGATTAGATAGTTTTTTAAAATTAAAATCATACTTTGAATTGAAAATATTTAAAAATAGTTTAAGAAACTATTAAAATAATAGAAATTGCCTACATCCCATTCTAAAGTTAAACCAATGTTTTTTTCCCTTGTCATTTTCAACTAATAGTTTGATGGCAAAAGACAAGCATATCTTGTCTGTAAAAAAAAAAAAGATATAAGTGAGTTCCATATTAGAACTCTTTGTTCCTCTTAAATGACAATTTAGGAAGGGTTTATGGAATACTTCATTTCTACAAATGAAATTTTGGGGAGAAAAAAAACCTAGAATAGAACTTACAGTAAAGATCAATTTGAAAACCACAAAGGTAGATATTTAGTTCTATTGAAAACAGTTTTATTTTAATAAAGTTTTTACCATCATTAAGTTCTGTCTTTGAATTTTCAGGTCAATTAGGTACCAGGGTAGGAATAATGGAATTTTAGAGGTTGTAACTAGATAATTTATTGAACTTCAATTTCTGAGAGAAAAAAACCCTGAAAAATTATTTTTTATACTTCTTATCAAGTTGTTAATGATTCATACACCCATTTATTATATTTTTGTTAATATCTTTAAGTTTTAACTATTTTATTTCATTTGGGAAAGAAATAATCCTTGATCTAAGATATATTATTGGATTGGAACAAATTATGGGCATAAGCTGATTCAACTTTACTTGAAGGCAGGGCTTGCACAAGACTGCATGGGTGCTTATGAATTATTGAACACATCCTTTTTTGTTTTAAATGTCTCATAAGTATTATTAAATACAGCAAAGTAAATGTTGTCATGATGAACTCCATATCCCAGATTCAACAGTTAGCAAGATGTTCACCTACTCGTTGCGTGTACCCAAATATTTTTCTCTTTTGCTTTTTTTTTGTTTACATATTTCAAAATAGATACCATATTTTACCATGTATAATGTGCATTTTTTCCCCAAAATTTTGAGGGAAAAATAAGGTTGCACATTATACACGGGTATAGTGATTACATACCATGGGCATAATAATGGAATGCTGTGTGTAACGTGCACATAAGTGTGGGTGCACATTATACACGGCAAAATATGGTACCACACTTCTGTCATACTACCTTCCATATTTAAATATGCATCTCCTAAAACTACAGGCATTTTTTTCTACATAATCAAAATCTGATTATCAACCCTAAAAAGATAGTTTCCCAAGTTCTCTACAAATTTGTTTGAATTGGCATCCAGGGAGGACTTATGCATTGTATTACGGTGTTACGTTTCTTGAGTCTCTTGTGATCTAGAGCAGTTCCCCTGTTGACTGTTTTGGAAGAGCTAGGTCAATAGTACCATAAGATGGACAACAGGTCCTTGAATAAATCATTTCATTAAAGTGTTTCGTTATAATGTTGATGAGATACCATAGTTAACTCTTATTTGTATCAATTAACCTATGATGAAATTGGTTTCATCACACATCATTTTGCTTAAAGTCACAGAACTTGTTGACAATGCTGAGTACTTACTGTGCCACATTTTAGATCTCTTTATTTCTTCCTGGCATTATTTATTGCTATACCTTAAGTATTTCATGTAAACTGGTAGTTTGTCCTCAGTGCTTGATTAGATCCGGTGTTAGGATGACAGTGTTTTCTAGGTGGTGCTATGAACTTATATTGTATGACTTCAGGAAGTACATATATTTTTTTAAATGTCTGGTTGTTCCACAAAGGCATATACTTTTTTTAAAAGACTTTATTTATTTATTTTTAGAGAGAAGGTAAGGGAGTGAGAAAGAGAGGGAGAGAAACATCAATGTGTGGTTGCCTCTCAAGCATCCCCCACTAGGGACCTGGCCTGCAACCTGGGCATGTGCCCAGACTGGGAATTGAAAGGCAAGCCTTCTGTTTGCAGGCCCACATGTAATCCACTGAGCCACACCAGCCAGGGCAAGACATACACTTTTTAAGCTCAGATAAATTAAGAGACTTGCCCAGGATCACATACCTAGTTAGTTGCAAATTTAGTACTTTCCTAGAAATCTTCCATCCTGACTCTAATCCAGTATTATTTGCCTTTCCATACTGTAATTTTCAGTATGCTTTTAAAATCTATTTTACTTGGCCTTAAGATGTTCTATGAAGGTGGAAGGGATGTGGAATGGGTGATACTCCAGTAAGGGGCATTGGCTTAGATGTAGCTAAATAATTTTATAATGTTAAAAAAACGTTAAATATCAGTATAAAATATAATTGCTAAAGACCTCTCCTATGCCATCATAAAAGAGGTTAGGAATTTTGTAAGCAGAATAATATTTGAGTAATTGTTAATATTAAGTTAAAGACTTTTGAAGATTGTTTGTAAAGCATTTTTGCCTGTTGTTCTTATAAGTACCCTAATAGTCCAACTGTTTCTTAGCTTCCAAATGTAATAGAAAAATGAAATTCCCTTTTAAAATAATAGTATATCAATTATAATGTCCTTGAAACTTTGGTTTGAAATGGCATCTGATTTGTATTATGAGCTTATATATAACTTACACATAATGGGCCTTTGCTTCCTCCTTCTCACTCAAGAGTATTGATGAAATCTCCATCTCCAGCGTTACACCCACCTCAGAAGTACAAAGATAGAGGAATTTTACATCCTAAACGAAGCACTGATGACCGATCAGATCAGTCTTCTATAAAGTCTGCAGAAGATTACCCAAGTCCATGTGCTAGTCCTTCTCCTCCATCCTCAGGAAAGGTAGAGTATCTAAAAGTCCATGTAGCAGGGAATGAATTTCTACCATGTCTAATATTACATATTTAAACAAAATTATAAATCAGTTATTTCAGTTACTAATTGTGGTTTTGTTCTAGGTATACATTGAAGCTGGTAAACTTGAGACACCTTGAGTAAATATTTTAGTTTTTCTTGCCAAATTTTTCTAGTTATTACTGTCTTGGTGTATTTTAAATGAACAAATCATTCACTGATGGCATGTAGCTAGGCAGTTCATTATGTCCTTTTTATATCTTTAGAACTTTTTTTGTTAAAACAAATAACAAGAAGATTATCTTAATTTTGCTTTATCATTTCAGAATTGAAAATAATGATTTCTATCAATAGTTAATTGATTTTATCAATTCAGTGGATATACTATAAAACAAGACAGGATGGGGCTAGGAAGATAGGAATAGGGAATTGGAACTATATATCTTTTTAAAAAACTTGTGATATGAATGATGTTTGCAATATATTTACTATTACTTTCCTGCATTGTTAGTACCTGAGTAAGTATTCAATTAGGGTTATTTAGCTCTATGTTGTGCTCTGTTGAAAACATCTGCTGAAACACTTGTTAAATAAGAGGACAAGAAATGTTTTTGCAAATTTAAATTCTTAGGTTTTAGGGTTTTTAAATTTTTACGTATCTTTATTAAGGTATAATTTACACACAATAAAATTTGCCAATTTGAATTCTACAATTCAGTGAATTTTGAAAAATATATACAATTGTGTAACCACACGCAGTCCTATAGAGAGCATTCCGGTCACTCCTGGCTCCTGGCAGCCACAGACTTGCCCTTTGTCCCTAGACTTTTGCCTTTTTTGGAATTTTCTGTAAATGGAATCACGCATGTTGCTTTTTGTGACTGCCTTATTCTACTTTTGAAACTCATCCACATTTTTAAATGTATTATTTAATCTATTAGAATTCTATTTGCTCCACAGTTTTGACAGTACTTGATATTATTAGTCTTAATTTTAGCCATTCTAGTGGGTACACATGTAGTGATATCCCATTGTAGTCTTAATTTGCATTTCCTGAGTGACTAATGATGTTAGGCATCTTTTCATGTTCTTATTTGGCATTCCTGCATCTTCTTTGGTCAGTTATCTGTTCAAATTTTTGTTGAACTTTTTTTGGGCTGTTCATCTTTTTTTACTTAGTAGAAAGAGGTTTATAAAAATATATTGTAAATACGTCTTAATTATATATGTTCTGCAACTTTTTCCTAATAGTGTGCTTGCATTTTAAGTGTCTTTTGAAGAGACAATGTTTTTAAACTTGATGATGTCCATTTAATCTATTTTTTCTATTATGGTTCATTGGTCATGGTGTATTATCCTTTCAGAACATAGCTGGCTTTAATTTTGTTGTTTAATCAAAAAAATTATTAAATGAGGGATATTCTGTAGCTCTCTTTTCTTGTGTTATCTGTCTGTGGTGTCAGAGTAGTGCTAGCCTCATAAGATTTGTTGGGAAATACACTTCCCATTTCAGTAATTTGGAAAAAATGTGTAGAATTGGCATTATTTCTAATTTAAATATTTGTAGAATTCTCTAGTGAAGCCATTTTTAGCTTTCCCTAGTGTAACTCGAGGCAGCACTATGCCACGTCCCGTGTAGTGTGAGAGCCGTGCAACAGCGTACTTTTATTTTACCTTTCAGTCCTTTGTTACTGGCTTCATACATTTTATTTCTGCATATGTTATAAATGCCACACTGTATTATTTTTTACTTACATAGCCAGTTATCTTTTACCAAAATTCAGAAAAATGTCTTTTATATTTACTAAATATTTACTCTTTTCTGTGTTCTTTATTCTTTTGTGTTGATATGAATTTCTATTTTGGATCATATACTTCTGCCTAAAAACCTTTGTATAATATTTCTAGTACAGATCTGTTGGAAATGAATTCTTTAAGCTTTCATCTGGAAGGTCTTTTTCACTCTTATTTTTACAAGATATTTTTATTGCGTATATAATTCTTTTATTATAATTGTGTATATAGATTGACAGTGGGTTTTTTTCCATCACTATAAAGACATCACCCCATTATCTTCTGGTTCACATAATTTCTGATGGGAAGTTTACCATTGTTGTTATCTTTGTTTCTCATTATATCTTTGCACATAATGCATCTTTTTTCCCTCTAGCTGTTTTTAAGATTTTCTTTTTACCATTTGTTTTTAGTAGTTTGATTTTGATATGACTTTGTCTGGTTCTCTTTCTGTTTCTTTTTCAATCTGTGTGTTTATACTTTCCATTAATTTTGGAAAATTTAAGACCATTATTTCTTCGTGCATTTTTTGTATTTCCTCTCTCCCTTCTCTTTTCTGGGACCCTGGATGCACAAATCTAAGACCAGTTCATAATGTACCACAAGTCACATTGACGGTCTTTTTATTTATTTTTTAGACATTTTCATCCCTTTGCTTCATTTGAGGTAGTTTCTATTGCTATATCTTTAAGTTAGTTCACTGGTATTTTTATTTTTAGTGTCTAATCTATTGTACTATGCATTTTTTTCTAGTGTATTTTAACTTCAAATACTATAAATTCATCTCTAAAACACCTTCTGGGTTTTTAAAAAATACCTTTGACTTCTCTCACCATGTTTATGTTTCCTGTATCGTCTCAAACATAGTGAATATATTTATAATAACTGCTTTAACATTCTTGTCTCCTAAGTGCATCATTTCTGAGTCTGTTCCTATTGATTAATTTTTCCTGGTTATGGATCATATGCTCCTATTTCTTTGCATTCTTTGTAATTTTGTTTGGCTCCTAGATTTTAATTGTATTCCTTTAAACAGTATGAGACATCCTTCTGGTACCTAGTTAAGTTAGTGGCAATCAGTTTAAGCTTTTCAAGATTTGCTTTTAAGTAGTGTTAGGGTGGATCATGAGCAATTTTTATCTGGCACTAATTTAGTTCCAATGCTAAGGTGTGATTTTCTTTGGGCTAATGCCCTAAGTATTACAAATTCCTTCCATTCTGGCTGGGGATAACATGAGATTTTCCCAACCATGTGTGAGTGCTCGAATTACTTGGTTTCACTGCTTTTCTTAGGGTCTTTTCTTGGCCTTGGGTCATTTTTTGTCACCCAAGTACAGGTCAGTAGTTAGCCAAAAACCTTGAGGTAGCCCTCTGCAGTTCCCCAGAAAGCACTCTTTATGCAACTTCCTTCTGTCTAGTTCACTGCCATGCAGATTCTAGCTACCTTGGACTATTTCTGCAGTTCAGCAAGACCACTGGTTTCTGTTTGTTTCCTTCACTTGCATTGTTACCTGGAAACTGTATCTAGGCAATAAGCTGGAGCAATTTTTTCTTCGGACTTTGAAGTTTATTAAAATATTTTCTCAAAGTACATTTGGAGCATAAATCAAAATTGGTGATCTAAGATCCTTTCTTGATAAGGGGTTTTGAATACTCCCAAATGAAGTGCTTGGTTTTGGCTCTTTAACCTCATTTTGATTGAGCCTTGTGTAGGTTTTCAGGAATGATTGAACTATTTGCATTTATTGATTATTTGTTAAAGTATTTTTGTTTATATGTTCACAAAGATGTTATTTAATTCAGCCTATTGATTTCAAAAGGTCAAATTGCCTTTTAAGAACTTATGTACTCTTTTTATAGGGGTCAAAATCACCTTCACCAAGACCAAACATGCCTGTTCGATACTTCATAATGAAGAGTAGCAATTTGAGAAACCTTGAAATTTCTCAGCAGAAGGGTATTTGGTCTACAACCCCTAGTAATGAACGGAAGCTAAATCGAGCCTTTTGGGAAAGCAGTATGGTTTACTTGGTATTTTCTGTTCAAGGATCTGGACATTTCCAGGTGAGCCATCCTGAAACAGTTAGGGTACTTATGGCTGTAGGTTAGAGCACAGATATAGAAACAAAAACAAAAGCAAACAAAAAACCTGGCTTTTTATTGCTTTGGAAAACAAGTATTCATTTTGCTTGTCTGAGAGTGGAGAATGTATTGTATCTCTTCAAAGGAATGACAAATAGAGATCCCTTTGTTTTTTGCCTTATCTTACTAGAGCCTCTCCAGATAAACAATTTTTGCTTCTGAAGACAACTGTATATTTCCCATTTCTCAGGTAGATTAAAAGTAATGAGAAGCTTGACTTTTTTGGTAAAAACGTTTATTTAAATAGGCCAAGAAAGTTAGTATTGACAATCAAGAAACTGAATGTGTGTCTCAACTCATCTTGACTTGATGTATAGCTGAATTTACAAAATAATGAATTTATTATTTAATATTATAATTTTGGAAGTGAAAACTTAGAGGTTAGACTGAATCCATTTATCATGAAATAAATGTGGGGTTAGAACTATTGATACATTATTTAGAAAATATCCGTTATAATGAAATTATGTTAGCAGGCTGAAATTGATCTTTCCTATAAACTTAGCTAATAAATCTTTTTATAAAGAACATTTAGTAAGTAGCTTATTTTTTGGTTTTGTTAGTTATGTATTATTTTTATATTATATTTTTACCTTAAAATAAAAAATAAAAACTCTGAGCTTTCTCAGATAAATTGAATTTGGACATTTTAATACTCACTTTCACCCTTCCCCCTCATTTTACCCCCAGGGATTTTCTAGGATGTCTTCTGAGATAGGAAGGGAGAAGAGCCAGGACTGGGGCTCCGCTGGGCTAGGAGGAGTGTTCAAGGTGGAGTGGATACGAAAAGAAAGCCTTCCCTTCCAGTTTGCACACCATTTACTCAATCCTTGGAATGACAACAAGAAAGTCCAGATAAGCAGAGATGGGCAGGTATCCAGTGGCATTTTATATTTTCCTTCTACTTTTTATTTTGTTTTGCTGTAATTCACTGATTTGAGGAGCAAATGTAAGAATGTATATCATATTTTTCACATGCACATGGGAGATAGTGGTTCAGCTTTGTAAAAGCTGGTAAAAGCCTACTTGCAGATGTCTCTGAGAGAGCTTATTGCTTTTTAAACATTTTGTAAATTTGGCTTCTTTCTTTCATTGCATAAATAAAATTTTTAAGTTCCTTTGTCTTAAGTTCCTTTGGCTCCTATTGACTTACTAAGGTATGATTAAAACCAAGTGTGATTATGAAATAATTTCACTAAAGTCTAAGGATAACAACAGTGTCTTAGCTTCTTTATGGCTTTAGCTAATTACATAATTTAAAAGATAGCCTTTTTCTATTTTTGTGGCCTGTTTTATTTCTATTATGTTTTGCTTTGCCTTCATGATGTTGCTGACAATGCATTTAAAACTAGTTAGGGTGATGGGAATTAACCTATATGGACTGTTGTGCTAGCTGCTTTATATGAGGTAATTTAACTTGATGCATTTAATGACTTATTATCCCAATTTTATGTAGGATAAAATAGACTCAGAGAAATTGGTCTTGCCTAAGGTCACACAGTTAATAATTTATTTAAACCAATGTGACTCACTTCTGATCACCATATGAAGAGTACTTGGATTTTTTTAAAGCACACCATCACAAGAGGACTATAAATGACATTTTTTTCAGTTGTGTAAAAATATTTTTATTTTCATCCTAAATAGTGATTTTGAAATAAATATTTTTTAATTTAATTTTTTAAAAGATTTTATTTATTTATTTTTAGAGAGGGGAAGGGAGAGAAAAATAGAGGGAGAGAAACATCAATCTGTGGTTGCCTCTCATGTGCCCCCTACTGGGGGCCTGGCCTGCAACCCAGGCCTGTGACCTGACTGGGAATGGAACCAGCGACCCTTTGGTTCGCAGGCCAGCACTCAATCCCCCCTCTAAAAATAAATACATAAAATCTTTTAAAAAATATTAGGTGAATATTATATAGTCACCTAAGAGTTTCTTGAGAAAAAAAATCTAATATTCTAGGTTTTACAGTAAAACTTTTGAAGTTTAAGCTGAGTGCTTTTGCTAAATATCCATTAGAAACAAAATTCATTATTTCTAGCAGAACTCCATGGAAATCTCTTACCAAGTTGTCACAAATAGTTTTGGTATTTGCAGGTTAACTACAGTCTTAAAGTCTGGAAGTCAAGTTCATAAAGCCTAAAGCAGAGAATTAGAGCAATGCATACTGTATAATTTAGCATGTTCTGATAGAAAAATGAAACTTAAAGTGATTTTCTTATATTTGTGTCATTGTAGGTATTGGTAGTTTAAAAAAAATTCTAATTCTCTTTATGCTTCTTCTGATTTTTTATTTATCTAGGAACTAGAACCTCAGATTGGGGAACAGCTGCTACAGTTATGGGAACGTCTTCCAACGGGAGAAAAAACCACAACTGATTGACACTCAGGTTATACCATTTCTGACTTTCAGTACTGGCAGTATTTGTGATCATCAAGGATATTTTTCATCTTATTTGTCTTTTCTTTTTTTAGAAAAATCTTTTTAGAGCACTTAGTTATGGAAGAACATCATGCCTATTTACAACCACTGAATGCACTGACTTCCAAAAACTTAGATGGAACTGTGTATTATGAATGGACTCTTCTGGTTTAGAGTATTGCTTTACCACCATCCTTTTCATATAAAAGAGAAAAGGATAATTTTAATTTTTATAGTGATCATAGGGCATGATTATTTAATGTTTGTTAATTATATATTTCTAATTGAGTAAAATAGTAGTAGTTTCATTACCTGACACAACAGCAATTATTTTCAATATATTTATTTTGAAATTGAATTATTTCATTTGTTTAAGACACTGAATTATAATTTTTATTGAGTTTTTTTTCATGCAAAGTAAGTTGTTTACTTTTAAGAAAGGCGTGAATATACTGGTACATCTGAGCACCATTTTAGGAGAACCAACTCTTAAGATTTATCATTAAAAAACAAGCAAACAACCAAATTAAAAAATGTTTCTTTTAAAAGTGTGCTGATAAAGGAGTATTTATTCTGCCCTTTTAAACCTGAGATATAGTAAGGAAAAAAAGGAGGAATGTTCTTTCTCTGCAGTTACAAAATGTGGTAAAGTCTGAAGAAAGGCACCATTCCCTCCTCCACCCCTGTTTGTGACCAGATTGGATTCAGTGCTTCGTTTCCTTCCTGGTTCTGCTCTTTCAACCTGATATGTACCGTGCCCCTTTCTTCCTCCAGTGTTACAGCCTTCCCTCCTCTCTGATATGAGCACAGTAATGATGACCTCTTTGTTTTGTGTAAGGAAACTTGATTTACACAAGTTAAACATTTAAACAAGTTAAAAAGTGTTCGACAGCTAGTGGTAGCTTTTGGTTGCTGTATATCTTCAAAACTAAAGCCCAGAAGCATCACAGTTCTACATGCCTTCTATTCCATATGCATATGAAATATGCACTGGATATATTGGTTTTCTAGTGCTTTTTATCCTGCTTATGTTTTTGGATATGATTTCTCTTTTTTGCTATTTATGGTTTAATGAGTGGGTGAGTGGTGGTAATTTTTCGTAAACCTGTGTCAGTGCCATCTATCTACTCCTTTGCCATTTCAGAGTTATGTGGTTTGCACTCTTTACCACCACTGTCTGTAAAGTTTCCTAGGAAGTCTTTTTGAAGGGAAATAGAGGTACAAGTGAAAAAGAAAGAAATGCCTTGGTTACTGAGCTCTAAATAGAACAGGTTTGATAGCACTTCTCGTGATACATGTAGGCCATTGCTATATCACAAAAAAACCCCATGAAATTAAAGATAAGAAGAAAACTCCAAGTCATCTGCTTCTGTATTTGAGAACAAAGAAGTAAAAATTATACGTCAACCTTGAGAACTCTTCTACTTTCTCTGGGAAAGCACTATATGTTGGTGCGTTAGTTTAGAATGACAGCTGTGATTTCTGCTTGTATTGTAGTTATTTTGTTTTAAAAATATGTTTATTTTATACTTTGAGACATACATAAAAGTTGAGCCTATGTGAAATATGTTCCACTGTATGTGTATTACAGTTCTTTTCTTACTAGAGCAACTTGTGTTTCTCTGATAATGTTTACATTTTAAGTATATATATCTAGCAGTTCATGGTGTTCTAAATTTGAAAGTTAAGGAATTTTAAAACTTCTTGTAATTTCCATCTGTTTTCTAATATTTATCCCTCTATGTAAATGATGAGTTTGTTGATATTTAAAATGAATACAATTTGAATGTAATTAAAATGCTGTTTTTGGAAAAGATGAACTTTAAATATACTTCTTAAATGAAATTCTATTCAGTTATTTATATCTTGCTATTTCTGATACTGTATAATAGGACTATGGAAACAATGATCAGCAGTATCCCTTGAGATACTCATGAACTTCAAGTACCTTGAGGGATATTAAATTGATATAGAAGGTGATGGTTTCATAGTAATACTAAAACTCCCTGCTCAAGAAAAAAACAGTCTTATTATGGAGGATGGAAAAAATCTCAAGGCACATGAAATCTTTCGAATATTAATAAAATATTCAGCTACCTACCCTCTGTTCTTAGAATACATCATTATGGTAATTTGCTACTGTATCTACTGAACAATCCAGCCTTACTCTATCAATTACAGCAAAGATAGGCAGTGAGGGAAGAATAAACTTAAATGAATATTTCAAGAAAAGATAGGTTCATTCAGACTTTGTCCTCAGAGACTCATTCTTTACCATTTAAAATCTTATATCCTAAAACAGAAAAAGTCTTAAGGAGCAAGTGAAATGAGCTTCACCCTTGAGTCAGCACCAGGGCAAAATATTGCAACTGAACATGTAACTCCCAAGTGACTGCACTTCCCAGTCTGAGTGAGCCTCCCATAGTAAGGCCTTCACTGTGCTCCAGAACTCTCCACAATCCCACTCAAAGGACCACGCAGTGTCAATGTGCCCAAGGCCACTGGGTGCTTCTGGGTCTTTCAGCCAAGTATGAAATTTCCACTTGGCAGTCTAATAAAATCTCAAATTCTGCATATTCAGAATTAAATTACACTTGTATCCCCACAGCTTGCTCTACCAAACCAGTCTGTCCTTTTTTCAGTTGATACCAATTCCATTGTTTTGCTTGCTCAGGCCAGAAACTTGGAGTTATCCTTCGTGCCTTTCTTTTTCTTAGTCCAGTCCATCAGAAAGTTTTCCTGGATCTACTTTCAAAATATTTCTAGACTTCAGCTGTTTCTCATCGCAACTGTTACAACCAATCTGAACTGAGCCACCATCATTCTCACCTGGGTTATTGAAACAGCTTCCTAAGATGGCTTCTCTCTTCTGTCTCTCTCTGCTGCCACCAATCTGTTTTCAACAGAAATTTTAAAACATTAAGTGAGTTAATATTATTGTGTTGCTCAAAACCCCGCAATGGCCTTCTGTTTCACTCAAAAGCTGAAGTCTTTATAATGGCATAAATACCATAAATGATCTGGTCCCCCATTCTGTCTCCTACCTTCTCTCTACTCATTCCATTTTTGCCACGTTAACCTTTGCACTATTCCTTGACTATCGCAGGCATGTCCCAGCCTCAGAGGCTTGTTTTAGCCATACACTCTGCCTGGAATGCTCTTCTCATAATATCTAGTTGTTAGTGTTTAGCCAACTAGTTGTTACTGTTTAGCATTAGGTTTACTGTGAAGTTTTCTTAAAAATTTATTTAACTTTTAGGATTAACATAAATTAACTTTTTACAAGATGTACAGCTCTGAATTTTAACAAATGTACAGATTTATATCTTTTACCACGTAAGGGAACATTTCCATCACTCTCCCAAAAATTCCTTCATGCTATCCCTTTGTAGTTATATTCTTCTCTTACCCCTAATCCCTGACAGCCATTGATCTATTCTCTGACATTCTAGTTTTCTCCTTTTGAGAATATCACATATATGGAATTACACAGTATGTAGCTCTTTGGGACTGACTTCTTTCACTCAGCATAATGCCTTTGAAAATGATTCAAGTTGTTGTGTATATCAAAGTTCATTTCCAGACTTCTGGTCAAGATGGCAGAGTTAGGTAAACACTGTGCTTGCCTCTTTCCAAAACTACATCAGAATTAGAAACAAATTATAGAACAACCATCATTAAGAATCATCAGAGGACTAGCTGAGCATAAGTCCTATAAGGATATAAAGAAGAAGCCATGTGGAGATCGGTAGGAGGGGCAGAGATGAAGAATGGGCAGGGCCCACACTCATGGTATGGTGATTAAGAATTGTGAGGGATGTCTCAGGTGTGGAGGTTTTCCTTGAGGAGCATTGGGCCCCAGTCCCACTCTGGGCTCCCTAGTCCAGGGCTCCATTGCTACGAAGAGAAGTCTCCATAACATCTGGCTGTGAAAACCAGTAGGGATTGCATCCAAGTGAGATGAAGGCTCTTGGAGACCTAGGTGCTGCAGGTCTTAAAGGGCCCAAGCACAGACTCATTGACAAATTTACTTGCTTTGAGCTCTAGCATAGGAGCAGCAGGTCAAAAAGGACAAGGGACACATGGGGTGGAACTAAATTGACCAGCTTGAGGGTGATGACTAGAAGGGCAGGGGTTAGGGCAGATTTCTCTGGGGATGGAAGTGGTGGCAGGTACCACTGTTCCTTTATTGAGCCCACTCAGATGGCCTAGAATAGGCAGGCACCAAACCTGAGCTTTCCATTAACCTGCTTAACTCCATTTGCAGCACTCAACATGGCATGTCACCCTCCTTCTTCCAGCAGATCCTTCGCACAAAGCAGCCAGCCTCAGTTCATGCTGTGATCTTTTCTAAATTCTCTCAAAGGCCCACAGACCTCAAACAAGTAGCATCTGGCCTAGGTATACACTGTACCTCTTGCTATACCCCAAGCCTGGTATAAGCTCTGACTGGTCTCAACTTGCATTATAACTCCCATTAGATAACCCCAAGCCTGACATAAGCAGTGGCTAGTCTTGGCTTGGAATGTTGCCTCAATTAAGGGGTCAGAAACCTGGGGAAAGTGGTTGCTGGCCTCAGCTCATACTGTAGTGCCTACCAAAGGGTTCTAGCCTGACACCAGTGGAAACCAACTCCAGCTTATAGAATAGGCTTACCCAAGCTCTTCCTGGCCCAGCACAAGTGGCAATCTACCACAGATCACTTTGTAGCTCTTACCAGACAGTGCCAAGCCAGGCACAAGCAGTGGCTGACTATGACCTGCACCAGAGCCCCTCCCATGAGGCTTCAGAACCAACATACCTGGTGGCTGGTTCAGACCATAGCGAAGTACTACCCAATCAGCTCCATAAGTGACAATCTGAAAGGGTGAACTTGGCTGCACTAGAGCTCTGCTAATGTGACTCTCAACCTATAGGGTCAGGCCTGGCAAAACAGCTCATCTGCCTCATCTGCTGTAGTCATGGCCAGCCCTCACAGCCAGTCAGCATGAGGGCCAATCCCACCACTGATGTGCCAACGGCAATCAAGGCTTAACCACAGGAGGGCATGTACAACCCACAAAAAGGACATTCCTAGAGCATCCAGCTCAGGTGACCAGGATGACTGCACCACTGGGTCCTACAGGATACCTACTACATAAAGTCACACTGCTAAGGCCAGGAGACAAAGCAGATCTACCTAATACATAGAAGCAAATACATGGAGTCAGCTAAAGTTAGGAGATAACTTGTCTCAAATGAAAGAACAGGACAAAGCTCCAGGAAAAGACCTAAATAAAATGGAGGCAAGCAGTCCACCAGATGCAGAGTTCAAAGCACTGGTTATTAGGCTGCTCAGTGAACTTAGGGAAGGAATAGATGGACTCAGTGGGAACGTCAGCAAAGCAAGGAATAAGAAAAGGAGATAGAAAACAAAAAGGGACCAATCAGAAATGAATACAATAATTGAAAAATACAGGGAATCAACAGTAGGTTAGGTGAATAAGGGGTTCAATCAGTGATTTGGAAGATCAGGTAGCAGAAAATACCCAACTGGAACAGCAAAAAAAAAAAAAAAAATCTAAAAAACAGAATAGTTCAAGGGACCTCTGATATAATATCAAGTGTACCAACATTCACATCATAGGGGTACCAGAAGGAGAAGAGAGAGAGGAAAAGGGATTAAACCCTATTTGAACAAATGACTGAAAACTTCCTTCTGTTACTAAAGGAAATATATGTCTAGAAAGTACAGAGAGGGTCCCAAAGATGAACCAAACTAGGCCACGCAAGCACACATCATAATTAAAATGCCAAAGGTTAAAGACAAGTAGAAAATCTTAAAGCATCAAGAGAAAAACAGTTACATACAAAAGAACTTCCATTAGACTGTCAGCTGATTTCTCAATAAAAATAGACTGCTATAAACATAGGTTGGTATATATGAAGCACATGATAACCACAAACCAAAAGTCTGTAAGAAATATACAAATAAAGAGAAAGGAATCCAAACAACATAAACAGACAAGCAAGAGATTAAGAAAGGAATGCAGAACTACACAAATAAAACAATGAAATGACAACAACTACATAACTATCAAAATTACTGTAAATGAACTAAATGTTCTAATCAAAAGACAAGGTGTTTGAAAGGGTAAAAAAAAA